>AXCO02003241.1:0-24384 GCA_000473525.2 Anopheles melas | reverse complement strand
ACCCCCCTCCCCCACATACCACCGATTAGGATGACGTGCATGACGCCAACGCCTCCCAAACTTGTTTGTAGGAGATGGCGTCTACGCTTCGTTCGTCCGGACCTACTTGCTACTATACACTTGGGCCGCTTGGGGTGACCCTTTTTAATTGGTGTTAATTGCATTTAATTTCGTTGATCGAATGTTCGACTGTCCCTCGGGGGTTCCGGGCTTGCCGGGTGAGCTGTAAAGTGAGCTCTGGTGATGAATCGGTCACCGGGGAAAACGGCCTGCAGACTGCAAGCAAGTGTCCTTTTCTGTACCGGGGTCAGTTTTATTTCTCGGAATGTCATGCGGCTGTAGATGTCTTCATACAGAATCGCATGCTCGATCGCTTCCCCCGGCCAATGTCTTTGTTTTGTTTGAGTTTATGATGTTCTCGGGTGGCTGCAATGCATTGCCTTGCAAGACAAAGCAGCGACCGAGCGACCTCTTGGAAGTGGGTTTTTAATGTTTGGTTTGTTATCTCTCCACCTCAGGCGGAATGAAACGACAATTTAATTAGAGCTTCTCTGGGGTCAAATTAATCTCTCTTTTGCATGGAACCTTTGCTTCTGATCAGATGACGTTCTTTTCTGCTAATAAATAGCATTTAATCGTACACACTCTGCTCACTGTCTGAAAGCAGCTTCCGCCAACTGTACTTAGCGTTTAATTCACAAACGATTGTGCCTCTCCACCCGAAGCCGCCATCCGAAGCGGCCTAACGCGTCATTGAGCTGTCTAATAAATATTAAAAAAAAGGGAGGGAAAAATTCTCAACAACTCCATTGCATCATCACGGCTCGGTTGCAGTGGGCCCGATAAGGGTGCTTTTGCTTCTACATGCTGCCTGTCCGCTAGATGGCAGTTGTGCCACCATTTGTCACCGACACGCCGCTCACATTCTCTCTCTGTTATCGCGGTTGTGTGCTTGCGATGTGTGCCTCTCGTGTCCCTCCATTTGCTCCAGAATGCAACCAACTGCAATTTCCAATTCCTCTGATCGGCAATCTCCTCTTGCCCGACAGTCCCGTCTTCGAAGCACAGCGGCGCTGCTTGTGTTTCATCTTTTTGCGCTATCGCGCCTTGGAAGCAAAGCGAACACATTTCGATCCTCTTTCCTTCCAAGCGCACACCAAAAAAAAAAACACGTGCTGAACGATCGTTTATTTGCTTAAAATATTTAACGTTTTCCTCCCGCGAGGGGGAGCAAACTAATCCCCAACTCTCTGCGCGGCCTAAAGTGGAAAACCCACATTTTCAATCATTTCTTTTTTATGACTGTTTTTTCTCCTGTTTTTCCGTTTTCGTTTCACAGCCACCAGCACGTTCACAACCAACCAACCGTTCGCCGTCTCGGCCGTGCGATGGATGAACTCATCAACGGGACGCTCCAGCGTCTACCATTCGATGACGGGGGACGATGGAGCAACGTTACTTCCGTTCTGCCAACGATCGACACGGCGACGGCCGGGGAGGAGACTGACTTCCCGGACGAAACCAGCAGGTAAGGCACACCGAGCATAGGATAAACCGTGGGCTGACTGGGGGCCACTGGGAACGGAGGGGGAGGGGGGAGGGCAAACATGTGCCAAAAATGATGGGTTTATTGCCTTTAGCGTACGATCATCCTCAAACGACAGTGAGGATCAATTTTTGGCGTTAGTTCGCGTGTTCTATTTGAGACTAAGATTTAGAGTTTTAAGCTTTAGGTTTTAGCCTAAGAACACTCAAGTTATGTTTTTGAGCTAATATTTTCACTTTATTTGGTGGTCCAAAGCGATGCATGTGAAAAACCACAGACTTATGTTTTAAGATTCAATACCGCACCAAAAGCATTCACAACTGTAATAACTTCCTGAAGTCGTGTTTGGCGATGCACCAGAACCAGAAGCGGCTTGGAAGCCCCCCCCCCCCCTCGAAACTACGGACCGCTTGATGTTCGTCCGTTCGCACCCCCCCCCCCCCGCCCCCCTCCGGGGTGGTAGAGACAGGGTGAACGAAGGTCTATCAACAGGGAAATCACGATCAAATAAACGATCGCAGCGCGCATCAAAATGATGTTCAAAATGATGGGAGCACGATGGGGCAGCAAATAAAACACAAGCCACAACACCATAAAAAGCAGTGGGGGGAAGGGAACGGGGAGGCGGTGGCCAGTGTAAAAGGGTTCCAAATTAAAAAAGGAAATAAGCAATGAATTTTTGTTTGTTGGTGCGCAAAACTCGAAGGGAGCGTAATGCGCGAATTGCACGGCGGACTGCGCTGGCAATGGTACTTCCTGTCCCGGGGCACACGGGGGATGATGATGATGGCAAGTCGCAGTCCCCTGTAAAACACTACCAAACTGTGTGCCAATCTAGCAAGGACAGTGGGTCCAAAATTGTGTTCATCCCGAGCAGCAAGGGTGAGCCGCCAATCGTTGAAGGCGGCCGGCCCCACAGTGCGTTCCCCAATTGACCGAATAAAGTTGACCAAAGTGCATAGGCCACCGAGGGGAGGGAGGGAGGTGGGAGGCGATTCCACTTGACCTATGATCTCTATCATCTAATCCGTTTGATTGGCTGCTTCTGCTGGCACTGCTGTGTTTGGTTTTGTACCGTTTTTACTGCTTCTAACGTACGTTTAACAACAACAAAACGCGGTAAATTACTCATCCTTTTTGCCAAGATGAGTGTTAGACAGCTCACCCGATTCTCTTAATCATCTTTCGATGGCATACTCAACGGGTCCCCGGGATTCCGCGGAATCCGACTCATGGTAAATATTTTCTCTCCGCAACTTCCAGTCTGCTGCTGCTCGCGCCTTGTTTGGAACTAATTGTCAAGCACGATCTTACCTTACCCCGAACGGAGGAAGGGAGAGCGAACTGCTCTGTCTCTTGAAGTGAGTCTGACTCATGTTCCTCACGCTTACCCCATATAACGCGCTACTCATTGTTGCATTGTGGCTGCGGAAACCTGAGTAATCTGCTACTAGATGACCTACCCGCGTTTGTTGCGCGAAGGCTTTTGTGGTTACCTGGGCCTACCTGCCTTGTCCGTGCTAGTTTGGGAACATTGGAAGGGCTATTTTTAGAAGCCGCTCCATATCCCTACGTCCCTTTGTAAATCTAGCTTTGAGCTTCCCAAACGAACGCTGTTCTATCACTAGCTGCTTTGTTACAAACAAGCAACAAGGCAGCAACACTGTAACACTGATCGCGTTTGCTTCTCTTTGGAATGAGCCTTATTTGCGATCGCTAAGCTTTTTCCGTTTTCAAGTTAAATATCTAATGAGTAATAATGTAATTGCGATTCGAACATACACATACCAACCACCACTGCCTTTCACTTGCGCGACGATCAACTTGGTAGCCGCAGCCCCTCGGGCAGGATGGATGGATAGAGCGCGCTGGCATCAGTTCCGTTCCTGCGCGAGCCTGCGTCATCTGAGGCCAAGCGGCCGTGTAAACGGTGGAGCTGCATGGGAGCTTAGATACAACAAACGCGAAACGACTCTTATTTGGCTCTTACGACGAGCAAAAGCAGCATAATACACGGTGCCGCCGATGCCGCCATTTCATGGATACACGGGTGAGAGATATCAAGGCAAGCGCAGAGCGGTGAGTTGTAATCTGATATCTCCCAAGTGGACAATGGAATCATTTTTTGTTTTTGGATACGGACGGACGGACCTTAGAAGCCTCTGGAGCTGTCTGGAGGGAGAAGATCACCATGCGCGCGGGTAACCCTTTTGGGATAGCATTGACATTTAAACCGACATCGAGGGTTTGGAATGGTGGATTTAGTGTGAAGGACGTTAGAGGGTTTAGGAGAATTGAGGTCCAAACTCGGCAAAGGGGGAAATTATGATCATATGATCGTTTTGAACATATTCATTTGCCGGGTCTTCCAGTGTATTATCTCAAAAGAACTAACTCTTCAGCATCAAATAATCTGTTTGCCGCGCTTTTCTTAAGTCTTCATTCACTTCCCACTTCCTCCACGGTACACCTAGCATGGTGGTGTGTAGCATAAACGCTTGTCATAATAAGAAAACGTTGCATTTCCTCCACCACACAGATGCTTCGTTTTTTCTCTCCTGTTACTCCTTTTTCCTCTGTGTCTTTCTATACAGAACTTCAAAACTTCCTGCCCTCGTCGAGGGAGGTTTTTTGTTTATAAATAAAACCGAACCGCGCGCTTACTCCACCAGCCCACCAGAGGCACCAAGCATGACCCAAGAAGCATTCCTCATTTCCGGATGTTGTTCCATATGCAAGTGGGAATGAAACTTCAACCGCAGCATTGCAAGAGACGAACCAACTGAAAGAAAAACAAGGAGTTGTTGGGTGTCCAAGCCAACTTCTTCCTCAACTCAACTGGAGTTTGTCTCCAGTACCCGTGCCCCGGGGAAGTAAATAAAAGTGATCGTTTATTGATTTAGTGCTGGAGGAAGACTTGCGGGGAACGTTCCCGCCTCACCGTTATTGCATTCTTGTTATTGTTACGTCTGTCTGTTATGCTGCTGTTGCCTTGCTGAAGCTGAATGACCGAATTCTTGCGCTCCAATTCTTCCCCAGATTTTCCCGCCCACTGCTAACGTTTGCTGCCGTCGCGACGATCACAATTATGGTCACAGGAATTGTGGGCAATTTGCTTACGATTGTCGCACTGCTCAGATGCCCCAAGGTGCGAAATGTGGCGGCCGCCTTCATTATCAGGTAAGCGTTGTTTGGCTGTACGTGACTAAGCTGCATTTGAGGACATTTAAAGCCCGAATAGACTAAACTAAAGCAGTCAAGTTTAGCATTACACAGACAAAACACATGTTGTCCAAACAAACGGCATGAAACCTATCAACTGAAGAACTCAATAGCCTCAAGGAATCTCAATAGCCAAGCAGACACAACAACACCCCCCGTCAATAGAAACATGACCTCCTCCGACATTCGATATGCTTACGCTGTATCGGACGGTCACCAGGTTTTCGTTACACTAATCCAAACGGTCCAATTCGCTTTTTTTCCGATTCCAATCTCCCCCGGTCCAGCCTGTGCATAGCGGATTGTCTGTTTTGCATCATCGTCCTGCCATTCAACGCGATGCGCTTCATCCAGGGCACGTGGATGCACGGCGAGACGCTCTGCACGCTGATAACGTTTATGCAATACGGCAGTGTCGGCGTGTCGCTGCTTTGCATCACGATGATCAGCATAAACCGGTAAGCGATCGAGGCGCGCCCGGTGCTTCCTTCCGGTGTGTGATCTTCTTCTTCTGCTAACCGTTTTGTTTTCCCCCTCCTCTTTTTTGCAGCTACATTATGATCGCACACTACAGCATCTACCCGAAGGTGTACAAGACGTCCTGGATTATGGTGATGATCGTTGCCTGCTGGCTGTTTTCGTACGGCTTCCAACTGCCAACGCTTTTCGGTGTTTGGGGTAAGGGACGCATTGCACGCTGCTTGCGTTTGGATGTTGTAGATTAATGGTGTGTTTCTTTCTTATTTTAGGGAAATTCGGTTACAACCACCAACTCGGTACCTGCTCGATTCTGCCGGACGATGAGGGACGCAGCAGCAAGACGGCCATGTTCATCATTGCCTTTATCATTCCGTGTATGATTATCGTGATATGCTACAGTCGCATCTTTTGCGTCGTGCACAAGTATGTTGGGAGAGTGGCTGGCTGGAGTGTTAAGAAATTCGTAATCACTCTCTCTCTCCCTCTCTCTCTCTCTATCTCTCTTTTCTTTCCATTTCGATCGGACAGATCGGACAAGCGGATGAAGAACCATTCCAAATCACAGTGCAACATTCCAAACAATCTGCGATCGGCGGTCGATCCGGCCTCGCCCCTGTCGGCCGGCAGTTCCAGCTCGGCCAACAACAACTCCATCAGCTACACGGCCAGCTCGTCGGCGGTGAAGGTCGCGGGCGCCGCACGCACCGCAGCGGACGCGCGGGACGCAAAGGCCCGGCGCAACGAGTGGCGCATCACCAAGATGGTGCTGGCGATCTTTCTGTCGTTCGTCATGTGCTACCTGCCGATCACGATATCGAAAATCGTCGACAAGAATGTCTCGGTGCCGGGTAGGTAGCGCAGGGGGAAAACGGTGGGCATGAAACTTTTCTAATATAATTCTAATTCGATTGTGATTCGCGCTTTTTTCAGTGCTGCACATCATCGGCTACATTATGCTGTACCTTTCGGCGTGCATCAATCCGATCATTTACGTGATCATGAACAAGCAGTACCGGCAGGCGTACAAGACCGTGATCTTCTGCAAACCGTCACGCCTGCTTGGCTTCGGCGGTAGCAGTGTTGGAGGTAAGAACCATCCATTGCTATAGGGTTTCCAACAAGGAAGAAACTCCATTGGTTGTTTCGTGTTTTCCAACGGGTTTGGGCGTAGATGTTGTACAATAATGTGTAGAATCTATTTTGACTACAAAAGTATCTTTCTATCGATTATAAGGGAAGTGGCACTGTCACTCCTCACTTCCACATGACCGTCACAGAACATGGACCTTGCAAAAAAAAAGCCCACCATGATTCAGTGATTGTCTACTTGTTGGTGATCGTTTTGTTTCAATGTTTCTCTATCCGTTTGCCTATCATGCATCACGCAAAGCCGCAAAAAGGTTCATGTTGTCCCTGACGTGCCGGAGCGATTGTAGCCACACCGTACTATACACACACACGCGCGCACGTCTTCTCGTCGCCTTCGCTGTACTTTGGACTGTAAAGAAGACAATTTTATTGCACAATTATCTGACCGCCGATAGATCCTCGATCATACCAGCGCCAGTGTATTGATCATAGGCAGTTTAACCTTCGCTTGGGTCAAACATCTCGCCCCACCACTGGTGTGGTCTGGTGGTTTTTACATTCAATTGTTTGCAAAGACACTCTTCTATTTGTTGCCTTGTTTATTTTTCCTTCTTCTGCTAAATCTTATCAAAAACCCCCTGACTTAGATCCCGTTTTCGTTTTTACTTGTGTACATTTTATTTAGAGAAATGGAAAGACATCGGGTACAGCTACAACCACAGTCGTACCATGGTGTCCCAAGTTTCAATAGCCGAACCAGAGTCGCCCCCATCCAGCCGACTACGCCAAGGTAATCGGAACGGGCCCGATGATGCCAATACAAACTGCGCCAGAGTTTGTCCATCCGTCATCGTCCGTCCACGATCGATGTGCACCTCCCATCCATATTTTCTAAGTCTTGCTCTGCTTGGATCTGTCCTTTTCTCTTTACACGTTTGAAGATGCATCTTTTCAAAGCTTTTCTATTCTTTCTTCCCTCTTTTTTCCCCTAGTAGTTGCTTTATTGTAATATTTTTCGTTCTTCCACAAATCTCTTATCAAAGCCGCTATCATGCGTTTGCACACTGTTTCGATTCACAAAATTATCTACTGCATACCATTATAATTTCGAATTCAAATATCATCGCTTCTGCAAATCAAACCCCGATTGAGATTGAGACTAAAAAAAAAAGATGTGTTTCGTTTTGTTACAGATTCGCCGCACCCACAACATTTAGTCGCCATTCAAGATAGTTAGTAGAAGATAAGACTTGTGAGAACTGCACAGCCCTAAGACACACAGGAGGACAGTGGACTGAAAACGCATTATCTTTCTCCCTACACTAGTAATAATAATAGTAATAATAGTAATAGCAGTGTACCGGAGCACACAGTGAGCAGTGACCACCCCGCTGATAAGCCACTTGAAAGACCGAAAAACATGGAAGACATGGCCAAATGGAAACCAGCAAACCAGAGTTTACGTTCGCCAAAACGCCACTTATGACACCAAAACGACTCCAAAAAAGCACCACGATTCGGGGGGTTTATTTTAAAATCGCGTTGGGAAGCTGTAAGTCCCAAACTACTACTATGTAACATTCACGATGCCAAACCGATAGGGTTAACCAATACATTTTCTGCATGCTAATGGAAGAGGCGCGAACGATTTCACTAGCGAAAAAGGTTGAATTTCGAGCAGGAAGTTTAAGGTTTGTTGGTAGTTTGTAAGGATGAGCGCATGAGTATAGTAATAGTGTTCTTAGTTCATACAAAGCGAATGCAAAGCTCCAAAGATGTGACGAGAGTTAGCAGCCAAGTGTAGCACAGAAAAATGTCAAGACAAAAGGCCCGACTCTTGTTATCGTTTGCAATATAGTTGATAAGATTAAATTATTCGCCTTTAGTTTCGGATGCGACGGACGCGGTTTCTGAACAGCGACTACTTCCCGCAAGCAATGTCACTTCTCTCTCTCTCTCTCTCTGTGTAACCTGTACAAAAATCAAACCGATCAAGTGAATAAAGACAGCTCTTAACGTAAACGCCAACAACCTGCAATGATATATGGGCCGTTGTTCCGGTTTATTAATTTTCCTCATTTTCGCGCTGCTTAGCATGTTGTCCGTTGCTGCCGTTGCATCTGTACAGAGAATCTTGCGCGTTAAAAGTAGCAAAACCTGCTTCTGCTTAAGTGAATTAAAAACTTGCTAACCTAACAACGGCACAAAACTCTAGCGCGTTCTGTGTTTAGTAACGGTGCGAAGGTTTTTTTGTTTGTTTGCTTGTTTGTTTGCTGTTGCGCAAAGGGAACAAACTCCTAACTCCTCCGTTCTCGGCTTCTGGCAAGCGTTTGGGAAGCGAATGGCCGCAGGCAAAGTGCGCAACTGTGTGGTTAGCTTCGAGACACCACACCTTACTTACACGTTACTCTCTTACATACTAGCTCTGTACATAGTGGTTATTTTCTCCAGTGGAACTACCTTCGTCCGTCTCGGGTGTTTTTTGTCTATTCTATCTTTTCCTCTTCTTCGTCCAAAGGACCTGTCCAATCCTGTTGTTCGTCCGTGTGTTGTGTCGTCGTTTGTTTAGGTCGTTTTGTTAACTCTCTTATGCTAACTCTACACGCAACATCGCACGCCTCCCAACAGTGTTGTGCGCGCGTGGGGCTGAACAAAAGCTAGAAGCGCTTCGCCTAATTCTACACTAATTCACTTGTATATTTGCTCGCTATCTTTACACTTACAATTTTCAAAGCTTTCGTTTACACGCGGGCAAAAAAAAAACCCGGTCCAAACTCGGTTTCTAACACTCGAAAGCTCCGTTCGGTGTCGTTACGGTGAGGGTAGCCATAGTCATTGTCTAGCTGGCAGCACCGTCGTGAAATTGTAGCGCTTCGGCATTGCCGTAGCAGCGCCGTTTGAAATCTCCAAGCCGTTTCGGTAAGTTGGACTGATCGATCCGTACCGATTGCATCGTGTTGCTGGTTGGTGAAGAAGAGACGTTGCGGTACGGTGAACGGATGCAACCGAAAAATACAAACGATAGAACTCTGACCACTTACCTGGTTTTGCTCAGCATCACCACACTGCCATTTTCGCTCAGCTGTTGTGCATTCAGCGAGTAGAGCTTGCACAGATCCTGCAGCTTGTCGTGCTCCGCTTTGTCCACATCGTGCAGGGTCAGCTCGCGCTGCTGATCATCCTGAAGAAACCTGCGAGCGTTTAACAACCACAAAAGCGATTAGTATTATGGCTGGGATTTATCCCCATCCCCCATTACAGTCGCTCACCTTGATAGCAGCTCATTCACGCTCGATATGATGGAAAACCCCGGCCGTTCTTCGCGAATTCTTCTACACCCGGCACGGATCTCCCGTATCTCGTTCGCTAACGGCAGCCCGGGCGCAATGTTATTGACTAGAAAGGGTGTATTAATGCCGCCCAAATCAGCCCCGATGGGTAGCGCCAAGCTTGGCTCCATACCGCTAAGACCGATGGGATCGACCGCCACCACACCACCCACCGGTTGCATCGTTATTTCGCTCGCCGCACCCGGAACGCTTGCCGCCGTCAGTAGCTCATCAGCCGACATGAGCGTATCATCGTCCGGCTCGTCCTGCCGATCGATATGGGACAGCAGACAAGCCCGAGTAAGCGCGGAAGAGGATGCCCCTCCCACTGGCGGCGCTCGATTGCCGTGGTACGCCTTGCGGAAGTCGTGCTTCGAAGCGAACGTAATCATTGCCTCGTTGCCGGGCCAATCGGTAAGCTCGTCGTCACCCTCGTGGTCCGTCTCGTTCGCCAGCACCGCTTCCGAGTCGCTCGAGCTGAGCGAGCTGGAGCTCAGGAAATCCTGCCCTCCGCAATCCATCAGCTGTCCCTGCCCTTCCGGACCGCCGGCCATCATCAGCATCTGCTTCTTGCGGATGTACTTCGATTTGCGATGGCGATGCTTTTCCTTCGGGTAGCTTCCCTTCGCCTTGGTAACTACGGCTGCCTTCATCGGCTCCGGGATGGATTGGACAGTGCCGGGCCCGGTGACGGTGGCCACCGTTTCCGAAAACGATCGCTGGATGTTGAGCGGATTCTCGATCACCACCGTACCACCACCGAACGGATTGATTAGCAACGGTTTGGTCGACACTTGGGTCAGAGGACCGATTTGCCCCGGAGCTGTGGGGGCTATAGCGGGCGCTATAGCAGTAGGTGTCGCTGAAGACATACCGAACGGATGCAGCAGGGGATTCAAAGCTTCCCCAGGTAGAACCAACGGTGTTACCCCTCCCAAGGTCGGTTGATTTTGCGGAACGCTCTGAACAGCATTCGTGCTGACCGTCGCAATTTGATGCGGAGCAGCAGCAGTTAGTCCCTCTCCACCATGACCTTGACTTCCGATCAGTGGCAATATTGGCATTGCCGCCGGCTGCTGAATGGCTCCCGGTAGCAGAACTGGCTGCTGCTGCTGCTGCTGCTGCAGCGGAATCGAGAAGTTAAACTCTCCCCCGGTCGGTACGGGAACTGGCGCCGAGGGCGCAACGATGCCGGTCGATCGCGAAGCCTCCAACAGTGCCGACCGTTCGCGATCTCTGTCGGCCGAAATTCGCTCAATCTTCGAGACGACCGTCTTGTTGAGGGGAAGTATCCGTTCGCACTTCATCATGCTGGCCGAAAAGGATGCGGCCCTGTTGCGGCTCTTGTACTCGCTGTACGACGAACCTTTCGGACCGAAAAACTCTCGCTGCCTCGGTACGCTGCTGGAATGCTGCTTGCAGAAGTCGTAATCCAGCCCACCCCGGTCACGCTGACTGCGCTTCCGCTTGCCACAGAAAAACATGGTGCTCCTGTGCAAAGGGAAAGATTTGGAATGACGCACCACATCGCACACATACAGTCTACGCTTAAACTGACCTAAAACTTTCCGGGCACGCCGAGTGCTTGAACACGCGCTTCTTCACCGTGCCAGCGACCGGGAACAGTGGATTGCCCACGATGTGCGGTGTGGACGGTGTCGTCTCATACTCGACGGCCATTCGTTTGTACTTCCGCTTCCGGCGCATGTTGGGTCTGGGGGAGGCAATAGAATGACATGATATCAAGGTCAAATGTAGTATCGACAGAACGATGGAACTAGGTTCGGATCCCATACCTAGCAGGACTGAAGTTTTCATTCAGTGAGTCGGATTCAAAGTTTCCCGAGAGTGGCGTTTGGCGCAACTTGAACGTAAACGCCACGGAATGTCGATCATCGGAGTCGCTCTGGACGATGTTGTTGCTGCCACTCAGGTAGGGCGAGTCCGCCTGGTTCATCACTACATTGCATGCCGGTGGATCGGTCGGGCTGCTGGAACTATCCTCCGTTGGCTGTGGTGCACAAGCTACAAGTATGAAAATGGTGAGAAAAATCGAACCAATGCAACACAAACACAAGTGCACGACATACGCAAATTTCCCGTTGATCGTGTCCGGCGGCGCACACCCCACCGCACCTTGCTCGTGGTGGTGCGCGACGTTTCCTCCAGCGCCAACGTCAGATCGTGCGAAAACTGTTCCATCCTAGCAGGCGACGACACACATTCGCGTGTCACGATACACACGGCCCACGGGATCTGCCGATAAGGACCGCCGCTACTCCCTTCTCCCGCGTGAACGTGAACACACACGAACACGACGACGACGACGACGACGGTCGGACGAGTGGGCTCTAACTATGGTCCTTCGTTTCTTCTTCGGGTACGCTCAGCAAAAAACACCAGCAATGTTCTGGTATCCGGGGTAGAACGAAGCGAAACGAGGTTTGCACCACGAAACTACGGCCACCAACAAATCTTCTCCGCGCTTTTCACGTGCTGTCGTCGTCGCGCTCTCGTATACGCTTCTTAGTGCGTACGGATGGGCGTCCGCACTGGGTACAACAGGGACATTTGGGGCTAATCGCGACTCGTTCGGCCATATGAGCGTTTTGCACTTGCGGAAAAACGGTCCTACCCTAGCAAATCCGAACCCGACCGAGTCGCCAATTTACATACAACACATCACCAAACTACGGAAAAACACAGAGAGCAAAAAAATACGCACCAGTCCAGCCAACACTCGCAGGCCAATGCAAATCGATCTCCGTATTATTATTGTTGATGGACATTTGCAGCGACGTCGGGTGGGGGTTGGCGCGACATGACAGTTCGCGCGAGCTGTCAAAACCACGGATAATCGGGTTCGGGTTGGGGGTTTTGAACAAGCTTGTTCAAATCGATCGTTTTCAAATCTGGACAGGTTGAGCGTGGGATTTGATCAGAAAGCGTTAAATACTGGTCAGAAGTGGATTTAGATATTCTTTTCGTTTGCTTTACTGCTCCTCCTTCACAATGAGTGTGGAAAAGAAACATCAACTGCCATCACTTAAATTAATTGATAACGGCAACGATCTGGATATGTATTTCAAACCCTGATCTGCACGAGGTAGATATCGTGCAGATATACAACAAACCCCAAGAATTATCCTTCCATTTTGAAGCAACTAATTACTGCAAAAGAATTACAAGGCAATTAGAAAGCGTCGCCAACCTTTTCGCATTACCGGACGCCAGAATGTGAAAGCTTGCTTAGCGCGGCTCTGCTCCGGTCTGTGGCTTGACCTTGGCGATCGCCTGAACTCACCTTTGTGTCGCTTGCTTCGAATCTATTCAGTCTTCGATCATCTGTAGTTTGCAAATGGTGTTAGATTCGTGATCATTCACTTAAACTCTGAAATCCAAGATATCATAAAACAAAGCAAAAATAGAGTAGACTCGATCGCTTGTCGATCTGCCTCATTCAAACCGCCATGTTGTCAACATCGTCAAACGGGAAGATCAAACGATCATCATCATCATCATCATCATCGTCATCATTATCGGGTTCATTGCAATGCCTGCAATTGATTGCAATCAGTGTTTTGCTGTGGTGTAGTGCGTCCACTAGCCTCGCCCAAGCACAGAGAGTAAAGGTATTAAACTATCTCATTTATATCACTATCTTATCTTCATCTCAAGTAGATAGATAATAATTTAAACACAATCTTCTCGTATCATCGGTTAGTTTGTGCAGTTAATAAGTGTGATTCCTTTGAAACCATTCGCAACTGTGGCGAATGAAATAGTTGAAGGTCAAACTATATGGTGGGATCAAGGGCGGCTTGTCTTCACTGGTTCACAGAATCGAATCATCTTGGAATTGATCATTTTGTCAATCCTCTTGCAGATGACCAGCAGTGATAGCAGTTATCAGGTGGTGAAGCTCCCAGGTCCACGGACGAAGCTAGGCGAGGGTCCAGTGTGGGACATCGACACCCAAAGCCTTTACTATGTGGACATCGACACACCGGCCGTCCTGCGCTACGACTATCGGGAAAATCGTACCTACAGTGCCAAGCTAGGTAAATGTGGAAATGCTTCAGTATCGTGTCCCTCCATTAGCGACTAATACACTGACCATTTTCCAAAGCAGCGGGTGCAAACTCCATCTCCTTCCTTGCTCTCGTCGCGGGACAGCCAGAACATTTTGTGGTCGGTGAGAACAACCGAGTGACACTGATCCGTTGGGACGGTCGCTCTGAGGCGGCAAGTCACGTCCGTGTGCTTGCCGATTTGGGCCCCAGCCAGAGCCACGTTCGGTTCAACGATGGCAAGATTGATCCGGCAGGCCGTTTGTACGCGGGCACGATGCAGCTAGAATCGCTGGGCGATCTGTTCGCCCAGAAGGAGGGCCAACTGTTCCGGTACACCAACGGGACGATGGTGGTGCAGAAGCAGAACGTCAGTATCTCGAACGGGTTGACCTGGGACGAACCGTTCAACCCGCTGCGCATGTACTACATCGATTCGGCCGCACTGGATGTGAAAGCGTTCGATGTGGATGTGAACGGTGATCTGAAGAATGAGTCGGTGTTTTACGACCTGCGCGTCAATGGCACACATCCGGGATACGTTCCGGATGGTATGACGAGCGATGCGGACGGTAATCTGTACGTTGCGACTTGGGGCGGTTCGAAGGTTATGAAGATTGATAAGGGGTGAGTGTTTGTGGACGTGTGTGGAGTAGAATTTTCTTCGTTCGGGTTGTGATATATAACTCCATTTCGTTTCCCTTACAGGTCGCAGAAACTGGTGCTGGAAATTAAGATTCCTGCTGAGCAGGTAACATCGGTAGCCTTTGGCGGTCCGCAGATGGATGAGCTGTTTGTCACGACGTCTTCCAAAGGGGACAAGCCTGCACCGGCTGGCGAGCTGTTCAAAGTGACCGGTTTGGGCGTCAAGGGAAAGCCGATGCATAAGATGGTGCTGTGAAGGATGGGTGCATTAATAAATCAGTTCAAAGTGTTTAATTCTTTCAAACCTTGTAATAATTACGGATGGCATTGGTTTTGTTGGGTTTCAGTATTCGATTTGTTCTTTTTATTAAGGTTGGTTGAAATCATACATTTCTCACTTTGCTCATCGTTTTCCTGGTTTCCCTTTCGCCCGATCCGCCTAACAACGGCGACGTTTGACCATCAAGCGTCCTAGCATGTGAACTTGATGGCCAAAAGGAAGCCTTCGTGCGGATGGAACGTCGGAGGTGTTTTTAATGATCCGTCAGGATCGTGTAGCAGGAGCAGCAAATGACCACTGCGGGTCGTAGTTTTTGGTGGTCCATGACACGATCCGTACGGGGAAACCACATACACACACACAGTCTGGCCACAACAGTATCGTCACCACTGTTGCGGGGTCATACTCGATCGAACGAACGTTCTTGAACAATATTTATCAACGCCGGTAGAGTTATTCCTCACTTCACATTCTTCCCTTTCTCTTAACAACCCGGTCCGGTAGCTATCGGACACTTTCACACGGTCAAACAGAATGCCCCGTGTGCCATACAAGCTAAGCTCGGCACAATCCGTTCACGAGAGCGCACGCACCTGATGGCATGCGTTTTGTCCTGCTGCAACACAGTCGGTAATGGTGCTGCTGTACGGGAACTTACTCCATCTTGGCCAGAATGTCGGCTTCCCGGAAGAGATGGTACTCTTTGCTGTCGCCCAGATCAACCTTGGTGCCACCGTACTCCGGCAGCAGCACCTTTTCGCCGACCTTCACCGACAGCGGCACATGTTCGCCGGTCTGCGCGTGGCGGGCACCGGGCCCAACCGCAACGACCGTGCCTTCCAGCACCTTGGACTGGGCCTTCTCCGGGATGACGATGCCACCCTTCGTCTTGGTGAGGGCTTCGGCGCGCTGGATCAGCACGCGGTCCAGCAGGGGCAGTAGGCGCTTAACGGCAGACTAAAAATGGAAGAATGAAGGAATAGAAAAAAGGTTAGTTAGACTTATTTAATTTACAGACAAGTAACTATCCCCGGCGTTCCATGTGCTTTTTGCCGTGAAACAGTGGAGGGGGAGGGAGAAGGGTTGGTTGGGATTACGTAAGCTAAATCTCCCTCCCAGGGAACAAGCCGGTAGAAGCTTCCAGCAGTTCGTTCGAGCCAATCTAATAAACTTAGAAATGTATTCAGAGATGTCTTTTTCAATGAGTTCCGATGGCGTTTCGATAGTAAATTAGAACGCATTGATAAGAACATCTCATGCAATACGGACGGGGAAGGAATGTTCCAGAGTCTTTGGCCCCTTCTCTGGAAGCTGGGTCACTTCTCTACCCGACGCTATGTTTTACGTAAATTTCCCAATCCCGCGTAATACTTACCATATTTCTGTTTTGGTAGTGGAAGGCTTTTCGAGCGTGCTGTTGCGAACAATCGCAAATAATCTGCAGTCACACCAGATTATTCAGGAAATTTGTAACAAGAACACGGGCCTTACCGGCGATGCGGGCAGTTTTCACGTCTTTCACGCACGAGGACCACGCTGACAGTGCTTATATTGGCTGGTCCGCCCGTCTAGAACTTTTTGACAGCTGACGGTAGATGGTAGATTTGACACATTTCTTTCCATCAAAAATGAAAACGCTATTTTATATGAAACAAACGTTTCTTATCGCATTGCGATAGTTCAATGGCTATTTTAAATTTATTTTAACATAAGAAAGAGATGAAAGTAACGTTTAAAATCAAATTCTTTATCTGCCATCAAAGTTACAGCAATATGGCCCCTGGACTGTCACGCCATGAGCTAACCTGCTCAATCCCACCGGCATCACATTTGAAAGATTGTTTACCTTTTTTCAAGCAAGCCAACCGGGTGAATTTAACCGAAATATTGCGAAAACAATGGACGAACTGTCTGCAGACAAATTATCGGCTTCATCGACAGAAAATACGGGTCTTTTGAGTTGTAAGTGAATAGGGCGTTTACTTTTGTTAGCGCAGACGGTGAGGAAGCTTCTATTTGTCCCATTTCAGGGGAATACAAGCTGCGGGCAACCGTCGCGTTGGATGAAGGAAACACGCGGAATGCAATATTGTGTCAAACCAAGTCGCTCGGTGCATCGAAACAGCAAAAATACTCTCAAGCATCACGACAGTGCGGTGATTTAGGTAAGTGAACCTGTGTCTTCCTCATACCCAACCTGTACTCACATTAAAATAATCGGCTTTCAGAGGATTTGATCCGGAAGGTAATCAAAGGAGATGCAAACAAAGGGCAGCAACCATCCACTACCCCTATCGATTATGATGATCTTTGCAAACGGTGCAACGAGCTGCCGAACGAATGGACGGTCATACAGATTGCGAAAGAGCACACACCGCTCGCGACGACCATGGTGCACGAGGAACTGTTGCGCGAATCAACACCGATATGGTTGACCGTGTTCCGGTGTAGCGATCCGTGCGAAGGCGCACCATTCGAACCCATCCTCATCCCGCTGGATGCACCGGCCAGCCGACCAGATGCCAAGTATCCCAACTACTTCGAACACATCACATCGATTCCGGCCGAGGTACGGAATGGAATCGTCAGCACGAACGAATCGGCAGCAGCGAGCGAAACCCTTGCCGATCGGCTGGAAGCAGTGGAGCAGCAGATAAGCTCGGCGGTGCAGCGAACGATCGAGTGGTTGGGACCGTGGGCGAACCTTTTCGTTGGCAAGTTTCGCTCACCGAAGGATCAAAAGCTGGAAAGCGAAATTTACAACGCAATCGAAGAGTTTTGCGTGCACAACCGGATCAGCCGCAGTGGTCAGCGGCTCGTTTCGCTCGTGGCTCGCCGGCTCGATTTGCTCGACGAGTATCAGCTGTTTGAGCTGTGCGCCTGCGAGCAGCTGGATCTGGAAGACGCCAAGGTGGACGCACTGTATGCGCTGCTGGTCAGCTTGAAGCGGACCAAGTTCCGGGAAGCGAAGGATGAGCGGCTCAACTGCTATCCGGTGGTGCTTATCATCGACGAACTGCTGGATGTTATGCCGTGGGAAATGGTCCATCCGACTGCGGAGGTTTGTCGGTTTGCCAGCTTTTGGACGCTAAGCGAGCTGTATCGGGCGCATGCGAAGCGGATTAAGAACGGATACTTTACGTTGGCGGCAAAGAAGTGCTTCACGATCATCAACCCAGGTAAGTGATGTTAAACTTTCAGAACCGCCACACTCTGACCAGCTAATCTTTGTTGCAGATAAAAACCTCGATAAGATGAGTGCACGGTTGCAAATGTACTACAAAGAATGGTATCCCGATTTTGAGCTGCTTATCGACCAACCACCAAAGGAAAGCGAATTCGGCGATGTTTTAAACACTTCGGACGTTCTCATGTGGGTTTTTGTTAGTGGGTTTAATCGAATGGAAACCAACTGCTAACATTCCCCTTCCATGCATTACAGCTACAACGGTCACGGCAGTGGATTACAGTTTATGAACGGCGAAACAATGCTGCAGCGCGATATTAATTGCGTGACGTTTCTGTTCGGCTGCGATTCGGTGCGGCTCTACTCGAACGGACTGTTCACGGAGATGACTGGCACGCACATGTACTACAATGCCGCCCACTGCCCGACGGTGATCGGTGCGCTCTGGGTGCTGACCGATCTGTTCACCGACATCTACTCGATGCTGCTCGTTGGCAATTGGATTCCTTCGACGAATCCGGCCTATGCCAAGCAAAACATTGCCTCTCTCGATACGGTCGCGTTTAAGGCGGGCAAGTGGCGTAAGTATAGGCGGGCAAGCGCTCCTTTGCTTAGCATTTCTCATCTCTCCCTGTTTAATTGCAGAATTCAACAAACAGTCGTCCAGTGCGAAACTGTCCGTTGGGAAGCATTCGAATCTATTGCGACTGATGGGCGACTGTCGGCTGTTTTACCAGCTGCCCCAGCGAATCCGGTGCGCGCTGGTATGCCGCGGACTGCCCGCCATTAATGAGGCATGCATTTGAGCCACCCGGGGGGATGTGCGTAAAGGATTAAATTCTCTATTTTTAAGCAAACACAACACACCGCGTAAGCAATGTTGTTTCAGCTGACCAGCACCACGGCCAACAACACATGGGCACCCATCTTTTTAAGGGCTGACCCCGCCACCACTGCCAGAATCCCTGGTGTCGTATGGCGCATTCGATTACCGTCAATTGGATAATGGAATGAGAATAATCTCACACTGATTCAATTTGCTATCGACCATGGGCCTCGTGTGTGTGTGTGTGTGTTTGTGTGTGCCTGGAGTGGAAAGTTTGCGCCTGAACGAACGCCAAACCGCGCGGTAATCTTCGCTGCCGTAGACGATCGTGCAGCAGTTTCAAGACAATCGTTGATCGCGCTGGCAATAACTGGTGGCTGGTGTGCAGGAATCATTTTTACGGGGGTTTGTTTTGTAGTAGCGGGTTTTTTTTTCTTTCAATTCGGTTGGTGTTAATCGCCCTTAGTTAGATAATATTTATAGTTTCGACAGAGATCAACAGGTACGGAAAAAGGGAAAATTAACAGTTTTAATCAGTGGCAATTACATTCCGTGCAGCACGTTTAGAAAATACAAAAGAATGGTGTTACATACCGAACCGAACATTCATTTCAAATTTAAATATTCAAAACTTAAAACTCTACTGAAAGAAGCTAGATTTGTGTGTGAGGATAATGCTCCTTAAAACCTTTCTTTTCCACCCAAGTGGCTTTGGGCGATACGTAGTTCCCTATTTCGAGCGTGTCCTTCGCCGTAATCGCATCCTATCATTTAATATCGTTAAATTTAAACAAATGTTCGCTCTCCATGTGATTGCGCGGTCGTCGCCGCCACTCGTTTGTCGCGTAAAACGGTTATGCGCCACCCAGCGCCGCAAAGAATGAACGCGTAAATGTGTGACTGTGTATGTGTATGTGTGAGTGTGTGTGTGTGTGTGTGGTTGCGTTCTAACGTTTTGACAGCTGCGAATTGCATCTTGTCTTGCTGGGCTGACCAGAACAGAGTAAACAGAGTGCGTGATTTGTGAGAAGAAAGAAAACCCGCAACAAAAAAACCAAATATTTTCACAGCTGCGTTTTGGTGGAGCGGCCCACAATCGCACAGCCTAATACTGATCGCGTGCAAATACGGTAAAAGTTAAGCAAATTCCACAAATCCTATGGTGAGTACCGATGTGTACGTATCCGCCCTGTAACGCCTTCATCACACATTCGCTTTGCGTACAATTGTAGGCCGCTTCACCGCCGCCTCGTACCTCAACGCATCCGTGCCGGGCGGCTACATGGCAGTGGTCGTATCCGCTCCTGCTATCGCTGCTCCAACTGTCGACCCTAGGCGTGTCCGCACTGCAGAAAGAGCTGACCATCAACGTAGCGCCCGGCAATGTGGACTGCTTCTTCGAATCGGCCAAAGCCGGCCAAACGATCGACATCGAGTACCAGGTGATAGACGGTGGGCACGGTGACCTGGACATCAGCTTCGAGCTGGCGGAAGCAACGGGCCGGACCATCTTTGCTGACTACAAAAAGTCCGACAACATCCACCAGTTCCCGGTGCCGTACGATGGCGAGTACAAGTTCTGCTTCGACAATGGGTTCAGCCGGTCCAACAGCAAGACCGTGTTTTTCGAGCTGATTATCGGGCGGGAGGGCGACCAGGACGATCCGGCCGGCTGGTCCGATATCGATCTGCTCGACGGCCTGACGCCGGAAGAGTTCTACGACATGAAGGTGCAGGACATGGAGGACGCGATCAAGCGGGTGCGCAACAACCTCACGAAGGCGCGCCAGCTGCAGGACGTGCTGCGTTCGCACGAGGCGCGCGACCGCAACGTGGCGGAGGAGAACTACTTCAAGGTGAACGTGTGGTCGTTCTTCCAGATACTGATCATGGTGGCCGTCGGTACGCTGCAGGTGTTTATGGTCAAATCACTGTTCGATGTGGATTCGCGGGCGTACAAGCTGCTCACCAAGCTATAACGCGCTGTTAGCAATGGGAGCAATTATTACAACTCGAATACTAAACAGCGCACAAACGGCCACCAATGTTTGCCATACATACCAAAGCTTCATACTCGTCATCGCGTGGGTCTTGGCGCCCGTTCGCCGCACGTCGTTGTGCAACGGGCGGAGATAGACCTTTGCGATCACTAATTTACCGCGTTTTGAAGACGCATCGAAACCAAGCCAAGTGCCATACGAAGGTGGCCAAGTACGTGAGTGAGATCGTGATCTTGAAACGAATGTCATCGAAATACAACACGAGAGAGATTTTAATACGAAGCTTGGCGTAATGTTTGCGAAAGAAATCATTGCATGCATGGAACGGATGTGGCCGAGCAAAGACGCGAGAGCATGAGCTTTAATTTAACTCTCATTGTACAGTGTCCCAATTAGGAATCAATTTCCGCAGCAGCATCAGCAGCGACACAATGCAACGCACCCGGCCGTCGACAAACGTGACGCTCTACGTCTGCATCGTGGTCCTCCTGTTGGTCTCGATTGCAATTGACGATGTGGAGGCCAGACGTGGCCGTGCTCGAGGCCGCACGAAATCTAGGGTAGGCCACGCGCACACAATTCTCCGTTCTGCGAGAGGTAACGAGACGACAACGCGTTAATGTTTGCCCTTTTTTCTCGCTCCACTTTTCACAGATGCAAATCGGCCTACCAATAACGGGCAAATATCGCGATCCGGAGTCTGATCAGTACTACAACAACAATAACGTGAGTGAAAGGGTAAACACGCGGCAAGAAGAGGAGCGAGTTTAATGCATTTTCCCTTTGTTTGGGCATGGGTTTAGGGGGCCAAAATTACGCTTGCATCACACTTTGACTATGAATACGTGCTGGGCCACAAGATTGCCTTCCTGTGCGTTGCACGCGGTACACCCCGGCCGACCATTACCTGGTTTAAGGACGGTGTTGAAATATTCAGCCATCTTTATCTGCATGTAAGTTGATCTTGTTATTCACCATCACTCCAAAGACCACTGAACGATCATTGTTTTAGGTCCACGAGTGGTACATTGGCAAGGATAAGGTAAAATCGAAGATCGAGATCGATCCCGCCACGCAGATGGATGCGGGCGTGTACGAGTGTACGGCCGACAACATGTACTCGATCGACCGGAGGAGCTTCAAGACCGATTTCTCGATCGCGTTCGATTAGCCGGCTGCTGCGGTAAGGCTGCAAACATAGATACACCCCCCCCCCCCCACAACACATCGCTAGCTGTTAAACTTCTTACTAAAGAAGGGTAGACTAAATAAAGGAAGATAATACGTTGATATATACATATTTATAACGGAGCAAAGCGGTATGTATTTTTGGTTCGCTTCTTACAGAAACGCATTCTTGAGTAGCTTGTGGTAAGGTTGTAACGCTGCACATGTGTTCGATCATGCGTTGATACTTGCGTAGATATTTAGAGTGGGATGGAGCGGTAGATCACTGGAAAATCAAAACGCAGGCCGTATTCGCTTGCGTATGCGCAAAACAGCGGAAGCATGTAGTAGCGGGAGCGAAGAAACTAGTCGAAGATCGCGCCAGCTCCCAGTGCTCTAGACCCAGATGCGCACATGCTGATCCCAGCTGCACGATGCCAGTGCCATACCGTTCGGGGCCATGCAGATGGAAGTGATGCGATTTTCGTGGCCACTCAGCGTACCTATGGGTGGTCGGGAATAGCACAATTAGTGTCTTAGAGGCTTACGCCACCATCGTCTCTCTCTCTCTCTCTCTCTGTCTCACCGTTGTGTGATCCCTTCATGGTGTCCCAGATGTGAATATTGTTATCGTCCGAGCCGCAAAGAATGTAGCGGCCACTCAGTGACAAGGCTGTGAGGAAAGAGTTCCCTTAGGTTTACTTAGGTCAAAATGGGTACATCCCACTGCTACCTACCACAAGATGTGAATCCACTGCTCTGGTTCGGTGGTTCGTAATGGCCAATCTGTTGATCGGAGCGGAAATCGAACAAACGGGCCGTCTTGTCCTCCGAGCCAGTAGCAAATCCGAATCCACTCGGATGATACTACAATCCAAGAGAGAGCGTTCAGATGAGTGACCAGAGGTTCAACATCCCTGCCCAGGGAATCTAATGTGGTAAACAGGCACTCAAACACTTACGCATACACTGTTCACGTCCGCCTCGTGGCCGAAGAACGTCTGCTTCGGTGTGTTTTCCCTCACATCCCACAGCTTGCAGGTGCGGTCCACCGACCCGGTCACGTACGTGTTCTTGTCCGGGCTCATCGAGATCGACACCACGTCACCGGCGTGCGCATCAAACTCGGACGTTTTCTTACCGACCTGCAGATCCCAGACGCAGCTAGAACGAGCGAAACGAGGCAAGCAATGAAATGGTGTCGGGACACTTGCATCTCCCAACGAGGCACTTACATCTTCATATCGCCCGACCCGGTCAGGATGTGTGTATCGTCCAGGAACCGGCAGGAGCTGAGGAAACCTTCGTAGCCCATCAGCTCGCGCACAATCTTCGCATTGCCCTGCGCGTCCCGGTTGTTCAGATCGTACACCGTGCACATGTTGTCCATGCCGCCGCACGCCACAAAGTTGCCCGAGTCGGCGTACGCCACACTCATCACCCAGGCCGAACGGAGCGGTATCACCTGCACCTTGTTGCCCGTCCAGGTGTCCCAGATGATCAGCTTGCCATCCAGCGAGCCGGTCACGCAGTGCCGCGAATCTCCCGCAAAGTGCACCGAGTTGACCTTGTTGATGTGGCCCTTGAGGAACTTTTTCGTGGTGATGCGCACCTTCGGCACGTCGCCCAGATCGGCACACTTGTCGAACAGCGTACAGTCGGCTACCTTTTTCTGTTCCTCCTGTTTAGCGAGAGAGAGAGAGAGAAAGAGAGAGAAAGAGGGAGAGAGAAGGCGAGTGATGATGGTGAAGGTAAGCCGTTAGTACAAAATATCACCAATCGCAGCAATCTGGGAGACGCTTGATGCCATTTTCCACTAATTAGATTGACGCTAGGGTACGGCTATACGTGTAGCGCGTGATACTAATTGAATAATCCCCCTGCTCTGCAGCGCTCGATCAATAGCGATAGCGCTTCTGCTGCTGGAGCGATGGAAAATGGGGCGTACCTGAAATTTGGCAATCATATCCGTAATCTCCTTCTTCAATGCCGCCACCTCCGGGTCATCTTTTGGGGCCATGATGCTGCAAATCTAACGGACACGGCTCCCGGAACCCTCACACGAAACCGCTCTACTGGCACACTGGCAACGAGAACCAATCAATCACACGGTCACGCTCAACACAACGGCACCCGATTGCAATTTCCACGACCACCGACAGCACAATTTGCGCACCACAAACGATCCGGACACCTTCCGGCTTCGAAGATCAATTGCAATTAGCACTGGGATGAAAATAAAAAAAGGTACACCGATGGAGGCACTACGACGGTTGGTCTGGTGTTCGCGAGAGTTCCTGCTACTTGCAGTGCTGTACCGATAAGAACTAACTGCCCCGGTCAGTGGAGACTTCCAATAAACGGTCGCGCAAACCGTCGTCCCCCCCAGGCGCGGTCGCATATGCATACACACACACACACATGGCGTGGATCGCGGCGAACTATACACTAATTAAATTTCCTGTGTCCAGCTCCACCGTGGCCCCTCAAGAGCGCACCATCGCGATGGGGAGAGGCTCGCAACGTATCGACTAGAATCGATA
>KI920135.1:13776-27562 GCA_000473525.2 Anopheles melas | reverse complement strand
GGGAGGGACTGTGCCATCCCAATATAATAAGGGATTTTTTCTTTCTTCATCTTTTTTTTCGCCTGATTAGCCTAAAGCCGTGTTTTTCACCTGCATGGACAGTCGCATGATCCCGACCCGGTTTACCGAGACGCACGTCGGCGACATGTTTGTCGTGCGTAATGCCGGCAATCTGGTACCGCACGCAGAACACTTCCAGGACGAGTACTTTAGCTGCGAACCGGCCGCCCTAGAGTTGGGCTGTGTCGTGAACAACATCAAGCACATCATCGTCTGCGGGCACAGCGATTGTAAAGCGATGAACCTGCTGTACAAGCTGAAAGATCCCGAGTTTGCCTCGTTGGTAAGATGAGTATTGTGCCGAAGTGTGTCGCATCACGCATCACTAATCCTTACCAATTCTTCGCTTCGCAGGACAACCGGCGCATATCGCCGCTGCGGGCGTGGCTGTGCGAGCACGCCAACACGAGCCTGGCCAAGTTTCAAAACCTCAAAGAAATCGGGCTCGATAAGCCGCTCATCTTCTCGTCCGAAACGCCGCTCCGCAAGTTCGTCGCGTACATCGATCCGGAGAACAACTTTGCGATCGAGGACAAGCTGTCCCAGGTGAACACGCTGCAGCAGATCGAGAACGTGGCGTCGTACGGGTTTCTCAAGCGCCGGCTCGAATCGCACGACCTGCACATCCATGCGCTCTGGTTCGATATCTACACGGGCGATATCTACTTCTTTAGCCGCAACTCGAAACGGTTCATTGCGATCGACGAAAGCTCGATCGACCGATTGCTGGACGAGGTACGGCGATACTATTCGTGATGCAGTTTGTTGTTTTAAGGTGGGGGGTATAGCTTTAGCTAAGCGATACGGGTTGAAAGTAGCGGAAGGGAAATGCTTTCTAGATTGCCATCGGGTGCAAATGGACGGGTTTGCAAAGCTGCGTAGTTAGTGTATTGTGATTGTAAATCAAAAGTGAACGTTATGTTAGTTTCTGTGTGTAGTAGAATCAGATGATTGTGCAATGTCGCTGTATAGAGTCGCTTCTTTTTATAATGTTTCGCAATAAACATGGTACATGTTTCGCGGGGCTCGAATCTAACGATTAAATCTATATTTTTCCCTTCAAAGGTACGCACTTAACGCTGCACCCTGGGAAGCTTCAGTCGCACAACGAATATGATTGCATTTATTTTGACACACACACTTAGCACAACTAATAAAATAATAAAGCATAGCTTAAAACAAAATAAAAAAAATGCCGGCTTTTCTTTTGATGAAATATAATGTAACGGACACGCTTAACGAATCACGTGTCGCCCATCGAATGCAATTCAAAATTCGTACATGCTGCTGGGCAAATTGCATACTTTCAGGCGTTTAGCGAAATAACCCTTCTCGTCATGCGATCGCTACCACTTCTGAGTATCTAGCTGCCATAGCCTAAACCTCACGTGTGCACGTGTGCACCGTTTCAACTGCATGGGTCTGGGTCGCTCGCCCGATCCCGATGTGTTGATGGAGTCGGAATTGGAGTGGAAAAATGGGTCCATAACACCCCTTTGCCGGTGCAGCCGCAGCAGCAGAAGGGGATGGAAAATGTGCATTGCCAAGGTTGCTTTGATGAATCGGTTTGTACGGAAAACGGCAGACTGGCAGATGTAGCAAAGTAGCGCAGTGGCGCTGTACTTTGTTCACAGTTTTGTTTTTTGCACAGACCACCCGCGCGCGGCTGGCTGCGTAAGAGCAAAGCACGTGAAATGTACTACCCCGCAGCAACGGGCAACATGGTGCCAGCTTGTTGTTATCTCTGGTACAGCCGCGATGGTGCGTTTTCGAACCGTGTCGTCTCGGCGCGTCTGCAGCGGAGGTGCATCTTCCGGTGCGAGGAAGCGTCGTCGTTTGTCTAGCTACACGGTAGGAGGCTCTACGCCGCCGCCACGGTAGCAACATTCCGCGCAATAGGGGGAGAAATTTATGCAGGGCTTCACACAGTGCAGTGTGCAGTTGGTGCGGACGATGATGAAGCATCTTCGTTGCATCGGTTGGCCGGTTTGCCTGCACTGTCGCGGATGCTAGATGAAGCCATCGGCTGGCAGTGCACAGTGAAGCCAGAGGGAGCTAAGATGCATGTGTTGTGTTGTCAACACTTTTTTTTCCTACCAGCTTTGCATGCCCGCCTACCATGTGTTCGTGGCTGGTGTGGCGACGTGCACACGTACACACCAACCACAACACACACACACACACACGCACACAGACGGGCACGTTGTAACGCTCGCTGTTGTGCACTTGTGGTGGCTGCGCTATGTTGGCCCGCATGTTTTCCCACCCCATCCGTCCAGCAGCCGTCCTACGCCCAAGCCAAGCCACTGCTGCAGATCGCGCGCTCCCCGGACATGGAATCCCGGACATGGGGCGGACGCGGCTCGTATGCTCGTGGCAAAGTGGGTCACTTGCGATTTCGTGACCAACTTTTCCCAACATGAAGCGGCAGCCGCAGCCAGCAGCATAGCAGGAGAGCGAATAAGGGAAAGGGGGGGAGAGAGAGAGAGAGATAGAGATAAAAGAGGGAGATCAAGAGAAGGAGATAGAGATAGTAAAGAAAGAAAGAAGCAATTGTAGACTGGGCTGGGTAAAGGGGTAAAGGGAAGAAGCAGTGCGACACAGCCGCTGGCGAAAGAGGAAATGCTTGATGTGGATGCTGTAAACCAGCTTCTCGTTGCAGGCTTACCGAAAATGTGTCCCCAACGGAGCAGGCGAAGAAACGATCGTGTTCTGGAACCGGAAATATTAGCTGAAATATTAAGCTACCTGTATTTGGGCTCTGAATCGGAGATCGAGCCTCGATATCTACGTGAGATAAACACAGTTTGGAAAGGATAATTTATGGAAAAAACTCTAAAAATGAGGCAGAACTTAGGAGGAATTCAGAAATTAAACTTTAAAAAATAGAAAGTGAGTCAAAAGATTTTATCAGAATATTTAAACTGTTGCATTGGAATCGATTTTTACTCATAAAGGAATATAAACAGTAACAGTAATATTACTTCAGAATTATCGGAATATGCAGAATACCTAAGCCTGGATCGTGATGCGTCACAAACTTTCCATCTCTGTTGCGTCAGCATCCACGCCTCAGCAATGCAGTTCCCTAGAAGAGAAAAAAAACTTGTCTTTCTAGCACACCTATTCATCGTCCGAAATATTTGTCCAACGCGCTCTAAAGTGTGTACACTTGTGATTAGTGAAATTTTGGTGCGTTGTTTGGTTGCGAAATAAATTTTACTTTTTCTCTCCCATCCGATCTTCCGGGTGTGTCTTCCCTTCCTGCTTCAGCAAGCCGCTTTTGCGAAGTCCCAGTCAGTCACTGTTAAGGTGTGTGTGTGTGTGTGTGTGTGTGTGTGTGTGTGTGTGTGTGTGTGTGTGTGTATGCTTTTTCCTTGCTTACTTGGGTCCCGTGCCGCAGAAGTAGGTCAACGAGAATCGTTTGGGAAGCTCGGATCGGATCGCAGTCCGCCGCTAGGTTGCTCTAGGCCCGATCAAAATCTGCCCACCAGCCCTGCGAGTGGCTTAGATTTGTACCGAACCGTTTTCGCTGCTACATTTTTTGGGACTTTGGGACGCGTTTGCCTTCCCATTCTGCTGCGGTGATGTATGGGTGATCGCGTAGAAAGAGAATTAGCACTTCTTTGTCGGTTTTTTTTTTCTTCATTTTTAGTTTGCACTGCTTAGGAGCGTCTTCTTTTGGTCCTATTCTGGTGAGGCGGTTGTTCGGATCGTTCCTCTTTCGAAAAGGGGAGTTGAGTAATAAACGGAGTGTCCCTCTTGGTTTGAAAATCGAATGTTTTAGAAACTCTGGGCTCTAGAAGGTTTAAATGTGTGTGTGTGTGTGTGTGTGTGTGTGTGTGTGTGTGTGCTGATGATTTGTGGTTTTTTCCTCACCCCAAGAGGCTGTGACGTACGAGCTGAGCGGCCAGTTGTGTGAACGCTTTTCTGCGGCAACTAGGTTAACCGATGAAAACGAACGCTAATGAACGTGCGGTTTTGGATTATTATGTTCGGAGATAGCTTTACATCTTTACGATATGGTAGAGGAAGAGTTTTAAGTTGTAGGAAATATTTTATACTCTTTGTGTTATTGATAACACAAACGCATATTTTAAATTGCCATAAAGATGTTTAACGTATACCAGCACGAGAAGATGTAAGATGTTATTAGTCTACCGTGGAAATTAGTTTGAACTACATTGGTAATACCAGTTTACCACGTGGGTTTATAAACAATTTAACTCCAATTATTCGGTCTTTTAAGAACGGGAAGCAGGCAAAGCTTTTTAATATAATTCAAGAAAATTCTGAAAATTGAAAAATACTTAATTCCAACTCAAATATGTAACTCTAGTAGAAAATAGGTATAGTTTCGTTTGAAGAGCTCTGCAAAAATCAATGCAGGAAATGTAAAATTTAGAAAAAATAAAAGGCTAACAATACTAATCATCAACCTAATTATCCTAATATCAACTCAACTTAGTTAATATTGCCAGTTAATTGCGTTAACAAACGCCAAACTCCAAAAACTACAATACAGTAGTAGCCAGACGGTAGTACAGTTGAAATTGATAGAAACACCTCGAATCGTTAAAAAACAAATCCCCACGCGGCACACTATCTGCTTTCGATCGCCACAGGCTACAACGGGATAAACGGGCACGAACCTGCCACTAATTCACCTGACTGTACACATTTTGATGCCCGATACGTACGCACGAAACAGGTTTATTGGCCGCAGATACGCACTAAAACAAAGCCTCCCAAGTTTTTCCAACCCTGAACCAGAAACACTAACACAACGAACAAAAAATCTCCGAAAAGAAAATGTAATAATAAATCGTGCATATCGTCGCCCGCGGAGGCACGCATGCCCCATGCCTGGCTGGAATTGATTTCCTACCTTTTTGGCAGCAGCAAATTGCTCGTAAATGCTGTGTAACGCCGTGTGTGTAGGTCTCTCTCTTTCTCTCTCTCTCTCTCTCTCTCTCTCTCTCTCTCTCTCTCTCTCTCTCTCTGTGTTTCGGCAACTGTTGGCAGGATAACGGCAGACTACGAGTGGTTTGTACGGATTTTGCGGGTGCGAGAGAAGCAATCAGTTTCAGATTCCCAAAGGCGGCAAAATGAAAGGGTACCGTCGAGGTGAACGATATCAAGGGAAGCGAAATGAGAGGGGGTAGGAGTATATTCAGATGGGAGACTCACCAAAAGGGTTCCTTATGTGACCTAAATCTGGTCCGGTCCGGCGATGATTGTTGCCCCCCCCCACCCCCCCGGGGACGAACGCGATCATGGATGGGGCGACATATCAGGATGAATTTAGCTTAAACCGATCGAGCCGTGCGAGCCTTAAACTTGATGCCCGATGGAACCTTTCGAGACGGGTTTGTGGGGATTGCAAAGGAAAAACACTGTTGCGGAAAGCATTATTACGGATGTAAGAAAACCCTAACCATAGTCTTTGCAATTAGTTTTGAAGGCAGTTCAATTAACAAGTGTCGTTGAAAGATCACTCACAAGATGATTGTTGCTATGGTCGGCTAAAACATTTCTCTTTTCCCCACTAGCACCCTTCCAATCACATGAAGTAGCACTGCGAAGGGAATCAAAACAGAGCAATGAATTAGCAACCACAACAGCACCGAATCGTATCGGCCACCACTTCAAGTTCAGCTGTCAAACTGTCAATCGTATGATCGAGCACGAGCGAGTGATGATGATCTTTTTGACGTTGCGGGAAAAATTGCGGTCAAACAGCAGGAAGAGAGCGGCACCGAAGAAGCAGTAAAAGAATAATGTGTATGTGTGTGTGTGTGTGTGTGTGTGTGTCTACGACAAGTTGAGTGTGTGTAGCTCCAGCGAAAGAAGGCCTAGCACGAGGCAACAACACGAGGGTTGTGGAAAATTGGGCCAAATTTGCGTGCAAACCGCCAGAACGTGCGGCGCATTGTGCCGACCTTAAACAAGTATTACGCGTACGCACACGTCTGTACCGGGTTTAGTACCGAGGGCGGGGTGGTGGTGTGTCACCACCAAATCAGAAACGCTATAAGCGGATTAGATGATAGAACTTGCTGCCAAGGCGGTACCGTTAGACCGCACCTAGTTTTCGGGAGGTCAGACTGCGTACGCGTCAGTTTTGGGGCAGCGCCCAGGCACAAGTACGTGACAGTCCCGGGGCGGAATGAGAATCGGTTGAGCTGGAACTGGAGCAGACACCATGGGCCAGGAACAGGAACCTGTATGGCTACACCTGATCCACGGGCGGAAAGAGTAGGTGGGTAGGGATGGGGTTAAGGATTTTTAGGAAAAGAAAGTGTTTGCAGATGACAGGTTGACATCAATTGTGGCAAGATCAAGTTTGAATGTGGCACAAACAGAACGACTGGTCGGCGTACTGTGTAAAGTTTTTTGTTCTGTTTGGCTTTCATTTTGTATTAAACTTGTCAAACGACAGCAAACGGCATTATACAAGATCTTCGTGATCTTCATCTTCAAATAACAACTGTTTTAAGCTCGCAACATGTTGCTACACATTCAGCAGGGCATCTCACGTAAACAAACCATTCCAATCGGACGAGTTCAACATCCTTCCAATGGTTTCCCCCAAAATATATCGATGGTTGTACCCTTTTCTTATCTCAACCAGTCGGCACGACATCCACAGCCCGGTGGTATGTTTCGGTAGCTGAGATTTGCTCACTCAGCTACACACACACACCTTTCCCTTCGAAGGGATCGATTCCTTCGTTTGTTGTTTTTTTTTATGTGTTGCTTCTTTTCATTTCATCCTCTCACTAAACACACCATTTCCAGCTCATGCAGAGGCGCTGGATATGTTTGTTGCCCCGTTGGAAGCTTCTTTCAATCGATCGTCATTATTTTGGGCTCTCCTCGCCTTCCCAGCTCACTCGCAACTCTTTCTCTCGGATTCTACACCTCTTTAGCTCTTGCCCCTCTTGTCCCAACCTTCGACGATGTTTCCTCGTTGTCCTTTTCATAGGTTCGCGTCTGTCGTCGCCATCATAATCGGGCGTCCCTTGCGCTGTACGGAGCGGCGGATGGCCGGATCATCAATTTACTTAATTCGCCCATCCCACGGCGGTGCCCACCGCCAAAGCATCGTCGCTATATCATTCGGAATCGTTTCAAAGCATCCAGCGAAAGATTGGAAGACAAAGAGAGACGGGCATTGGGAGGGAGAAAGAGCGGGCAAGATACACCGAAAAAAAAAATAAACACCTCAACCGGACTGCAACCAATTTGTCCGTCCAGCTGGGGCTCGGGCAGTCCCAGCACCGCCAGCAGCACAAGAACGGCCAGCAATAAAGGAGCGTCGATGGGGGGGGGGGGGTGTTCACGTGTGAAGGTGAATGAAAAAAGGGCCAAAAAGCTCACCCAGGAATGGCTGGATTCCTTCGGCACGATCGGGCAAGGGGATGCTTCAGGATGCGTTCGCGGTGAGGTTCGCTTGCACGGAACGGCCGATCGACACGAAACGACCGAAAAGTTCGTTTCACCGCGTCGAAGCCAAAGGCTGCCGCATCGATGTCGACCTACACGGGACCTGTAGGGCAATGTGTTAATAGGTGAATCGTGCGCGATGCGTTCCCAGGCTAACGTGAACACGCTGGAGGAGGGTTTTATTGTTATTATTTTTTATTCGATTTTTTTCTCTCTCCCTCTCGCTGCGGGTCCCTACGTAGGGATGGGGAAGTGTAGAGCCAATATGATGAGATATTAAGATTATTGGAAGGTGGAGGATGGGCTAAAAATGATTTTAATTATTTTATATATTGTTACATGAAATCCAGCAAAAGTGGTTAGCTGAGCATTGAAACGAAGAAATATTTTTCAAACCATTCCCAAACTGATCGATTTGATTTTTTAAAGATTTTCATAAATCACCGAAAAAAAAGATAATGCATATGATTGAACTGTGGTTGATTCACAAAACAATTTTTGTGATTTTTTATTATAAACAGTTAAACGTTAACATCAGACACTAAACGTTCACTTGGATGTCGGTTATGTTATGATACTTTTCGTCCAGATATTCGTAGATGCTCGTTCTGAACAACAACAAATGGACCAAATCAACGAACTCGAAAGGTCACGGAACTTGGTCAGCAGGGACCGCGCCGGGTACGTTGACTCCTTGATAATCATCGTAATCAAGCACACATACACGGAACTCGTCTGACCAATAGTTTATGAGTCCTCTGTGGCTGTGGGCAGAGCCCGGAGAAGATACGATTATATCACAGCGGCTGGGTAGTTCTTCTATTCTATTCCGTTCTTCTAACTTTGTCCGAACCTTTACCACCTAGTTCTGTCGATCGGTTCTAGCTTGCTCGATCGCTCAGGTGCATTAATAGACACATACAGGGGGTATTTTGGTCTGGTGATTGTGTCGAACGCAGCGGTGATGACCCCTTCCGGAGCCGGAGATTCGGGATGTTCCGGTAAGGGTGAACCATCGGACTGGGACAGGTTGGGCCGGCATTAAAGGGGGGAGCATTGGCTATTAAAAAGAATTTATGACGCGTCTTTCTTACATCACACAGTACGTTGAAGCATTCCAGACAAAGTGGTCGACTATTTTGGAGTCAAGCATCTTTGCTTATGTGGTGGTGGGTTTAGACCGAGCTTGATCTTCAACCTAAAATAAAAGGATGCATTCGTAGAACCGGTTTTTGCCGTACTTGAAATTGAAATAATGGCGCATGGATTGCTCTACTAGCAGAAGTATTTGTAACGATAATTCTTAAAACAAATCCAACTTGATTCATAAGAAAATTTTCAAACTGCTCTCTTTGCTGTACTTGGCTCACACACACACACACACACACACACACACACACACACACACACACACACACACACACACACACAGAACGCGAACATAATTCCCGACTTCGAACCCCTGCAAAGGGACGCACGAAACAGGATTTGGGAATTAAAATGATTGGGCTGTTTTTTTCGGAGTTTGGTGTGGTGTTCGAAGTTCTAGCATCCTTTTTTTCCCCTCGCTCTATTCTCACCTTCGCGCTCATCACCAGGGAAAAATGGGCCGCAAGAAATAGACGAATGGAAAGGGGGTGGAAAACAAAGCTATAACGCTCATCCTCCGAACACACATATCGACACATTCAGTCTATTGACCTTGGCCCGGTGAATAACCTTTTACACCATCATCCACACCACGACCTCGCCAGGGCCACCGTCCACTGTGTGTGTGTGTGTGTGTGTGTGTGTGTGTGTGTGTGTGTGTGTGCGTACGTGTGGAAAACGAAGGCAACTGGCGCTGTGGTAATATCCTCGAATGAAGGTCGACCTAACGACGGATGCTCGCGAACGGTGCAGGTTTTTGTTTTTTTTTTCACTTTACCAAACCGATGTGCATTTTATGCTTATGCTGTGCGGGTGTCGAGCTTTTCTGTAACCGCATATTTCGTAATCGCCTGTCTAGGGGCGGCTATTCGGCTGAGCCGTCGTGTGTGGAAATATGCAAACATATGGGAGGTGCAAAGATAGGTATGTTTTTTCCTTGCGTTAGCAAAGTTTTTGGGATATTATTTACGTTATATTTTAACCTAAAGGAGTGTGTAGGCTCTCTCTACATTAGAACATAGTATGATTCTAAGCACAACGATTATACACACCATTTAACCTACAACTGTTGAGGTTACGCTTTTATTTTTATTCCATCACACGCCTTGTCCACTTTATCTTCCATGTTCTTCATTTATCTTTCCTTTAAGCAGCTTCGCGCGCTTTCATACGCTTGCCAACGTACCAGCGAGCAGCACACACATCCCAAATGCCTAATCAGAGACTGATTGAAGAATGACTAATGATCGTAGCTGATCGGGAAAGGTTTCCCTACCGTTCATCTCCCATCTCTGTTCACACACACATACACACCCCTCAAACTAAAGGGGAATAAATTGTCGTGCATAATTAATTAGAAAAGTGCGAAAACTGCGCAGAAAGTCACTACGTAGCTGCGAGTTTTGCTTTATTCAAATTCGTACTTCGGCTAGAAGCCGTTAGACGCTTGCGTTGAAAAGTTGCTATGCGTGTCTTTTGCGGCTGAAAACAGTGAATGGCCGAACCGCTACGCGAGCTGATTAGTTACAATTGTGTCCAGTTTTCGAGAGAAAAAGGCACGTTTGTGCAGCACCTGTTGAGCGGTTTTTTTTTTTTTTTTGTCAACCGAAAACCCCGTGACTGATGATGCTGGAGCTATTCAAACATTCATTGATGAGAGCGAAAATAATGGCACAAGGAAGCATGAAGAAGGCATTCAGAAGGGAAGGCATATTGTTGAAGCGAATCTCTTACATAGCGACCTACAAATTTTATTGTAACCAGAAAACACAAAGCACAGCTTGGAATTAAGGCATCAGCACATCTTAGTTGAAAATAAATCGCCCACAGTTTTCAGACCTTTTTTCCCGTTGCTGATACCGAAGCACACACGCTCCACCATTTGTGCTATTACACATTCTGACCGGTTTCATCGATGTCAGCACATTAGCCTCCGACATGTTCGGCTTCAATTTCCACTCCCGCTTCCCGTTGCGCTGTCATTCAAAGCTTCCCCATCCAGTGCTGGACAACTTTTCTACTCATTACTAACGAATTCATGTAAGGTGAGGTGGCTAGTCGAAGCAAGGGGGGTACGCGCTGCACTCGCGCAAGCGATGCGATCAGTTCGCTTACAATGTTAATGTACGATCTTGTTCTCTCGTCCGTGCGTCGGCTGAATGCGGGATTTGCGCTCGAAATCGATCGATGGCGCAGGCTCTCGCACCAGGCGAGGGCGACGGACGGCGGTGAAATGGTTCCTGCAAAACTGATTCGTTACACGTGTTCCAGAAACCGACAGCTAACAATGGTTCCGCCCAGCGTCGAATGTCGCCGCGAGCAGCCAGACTTGCCAGAACAGACCCGGTGCGCTTTCGGAGCGCCAGCGTTCGGATGGGTAATAAATCTGTTGCTGCCGTTGGATAATTGTAGCATTCCGCGCCGAGCATTAGCCTGCTGATTGTTCGTCGCAAAGCCGTAGCCGCTTTGTGCGTGGTCTTTGCGCGGTTGACAGTATTCCAAAGGGACATTCCCCTCTGCTGGGTGGAAGAAAGAGTAATGTAAGCTGAGGACCACCGGCGAAATTTTATTGCGAGGGCAGGCAAAAGCGGTATAAAGGCATGTAGATACTATAAAACTACAGTAAGACAGTAAACAATCTTAGTGAAATATGTCTGGAATGAACGCAAATTGTAGATAAACAAAACTTTTTGAAAATTACAGGGTTCGTCGCTTCTGAGGAAGTCTTTTGTTTTGGACTACGAATAAAGAAGCAAGCCATGGTTTGTTCACATATTTGAGACGTTTCAGCAGTGGTTTTTGATGAATTTTCGTATAAAAAAGGCATAAGAAAAAAACATTAAGAAACTCTGGAAGGCAAAAACGATTTGGAAATTTGTTTAAATAAATACAATCTTTTTATTCACAAAAAATAAAGTTATGACTTAGGAAATAGTTTCTTTCGTTTTCCGTAAACAAAAACCTTCTAATAAACTGTGAGCAGCTAAAACATCCAAACTAGGGGAGAGCGTTTCACTCAATATATTTGCCTAACCAAAGATCAATGATCTCTAACCGCTTGCGATCGCTAAATGGGGATCATTTTAATCAATTTAGCCATAAATTGTTCCCACGCACACATGCTCCTTCTCGGGTTCACATCTACTCCGTATTTATTTTGTCCAATGTTTCCATCTATTGAAGCGACACAAGCGCAATAGCTCGAGGCGCCAGGCTGGTTGAATTAGTCGGCTACCTCCCTTCCCCTACCCCCTAGTGTCTTCATTGCCATTGATTGAGTGGCATCCAATTTAGTACAAAAAAGTAAACACAAACAAACTCAAGCATACCGCCACAGATCGGGTGTGATGGATAGAGGCAGTCGGTGAGGGGATAGCTTTACTGTGATGGAATTATACAACACACATACACAACCACATACAAACCTACATAAAATTTGCACTCGATCGCTCGGACGATCAATCTGATTGGGGTTAAATTCTCGCTAGCCGAGACTTGCACAGGAAAGAAAACGATAAGCGGTCCCGATTTGCTGAGCGCCAAATAAGCCATTGGCGTCGTGGGGTGGAGTTGGGTGGTAAGTACGGCGCAACGATAAAAAGTTTACCGATCAATGGATGAGTTGCGCATGGACGCGCACGGTGTGCGTGTTTGGATTGTGAGCTTGTGGTTTTTGTGGCCGTACCATACCGTACGAAGTGAACACTTTCCGCAGCATATATTGGAACACACTTCCAACTCCTGCCCTCCCCCCCCCCTCCATGCCATAAGCACTTCCCAGCTGTGCTCTTCATCATGCTCACGCTGTCAATACGATCGCAATCGGGAGTGGAATAAAGCGATAAAAAGCACCAAATCGCTAATGCTTTCTTCGTACGCAATCGCACAGCTCCTGCAGCGTGCAGACGGCGAACCTTTTTCCAGGCCAGACGCGTGAATAGTTTTGCGGTTTTTTTTTGTTTCTTTCGACGATCACCACATGCTAGGCGGCATAATGCAGCCCAGCGAAAAAAACGTGGTGGCCCACGCGAACGTGTGCGTCGGCTTGTGAACTTGACCGGTACTGAAGGCTCCGAAACGGGCGAGCGAGTGTGTGTGGGCACGTTCTCATTCCACTCGGTGATCCCGTCCGGACGGGTTCGTTTCGTTTAAATTCCAGGATCGATTTTTTTTTTGTGGGCCCAGCGGTGGAGTTAACCAGTAAAACAAAACAAACCATCTGTGGTGTGGTCAGCGGTGTTTTGGGGGTAGCGGCCCTTTTGTTTTCCAGGTCAGTTTGCGATCGCGGGTTTTGCAGTGAGGTCGGCGATAAGCTGATGATGGTAGAGCTTAGAGCTTAGACAAAACTGTTTGCTCGCTGCAAACATCGAAATGGGCTAGCATACCAGCACCGAAGGGGTCGTGGCGAGGCAACAATTGGAGTGAAAATTGGTACGTGGCGCCCTCCCGGGAGCCACTTTGAGGCGGTTAGCATTAAATTAGACAGTCAAAAAGGAGGAAGCAGATAACAACAATAAAAAAAAACAACAAATCTGTTTAAATGCAATGGTCAAACGGCTAATGGTTGGCTTTTGAGGTTGGTTGTGTAGAGTCGAGTGCGTTTGCGGTAGGTTGATGCAATCAAACGGTTTGCGATTCCAAAGAGCTACAATTCATTCGACACTAATGGAGCACTGTGAGTGGAAATTAAGATAAGTAGGGAAACGTTCCACCACACTTCAGCGTCACAATTGAAGGATGAAGTTGATGTTGTAGAGTGAAGGGGTAATAAATTGATTAAATAGCGTTCAATGGCTATAACTATTTGCCAGCGAATGGGTCAACAATGTACGAACGTAAAGGGTGGTAAATGAACGATTTTTTTAGAGTTGGAATTATTTGACGAACAAGACTCGATTTTGACACACATCTTTATCAAATCAAATCCAAGCCATCCGTTTTGCTTTTACGAAAAAATATAAATAAATAAATTATTTGGTTTAAATTTGGTGCAGTAGTTTGCATAAAAGATTATCTGTATCTTTCATTCAGTTGTTTGGTTTTACGATTCAAGAACAGACATAATAACAGGTTGGCTGATAAGTCCCCGGTCTAACAAAGAAAAACACATTTTTTTGTCAAAATTCGT
>KI920135.1:0-12088 GCA_000473525.2 Anopheles melas | reverse complement strand
ATGCATTTAATACTAGCGGCGCCATCTATGTGTCAGACCGGGGACTTATCAGCCAACCTGTTATAATATGTGATTGATTAATATTGTATTATATTTTTATTCTATACCAAATTTCATTTCATACTACTTCCTAACAGATAAATCGTTACATAAATGTTGAAGCATCAGTACATCAGTGTCCTAAAACCCCGAGCGTATCTTGCTCGGTAAGACCTAAAACCCCAAACGTTATCTTGTTCGCCAAAATTGGGTCCAAAACGCACGAAAGAGACCTATTTGCAATCCAATGTTTTTGAATATGTCACTGTACGCCATTCGACCCGAATATTATGCCGCGAACTTGTTAGAAGCAAATTGATTAGGAATGGAGAGAGTGTGAGAGAGAGTGTGTGTGAGAGAGAGAGAGAGAGAGAGAGAGAAAGAGAGAGAGAATGGGTTCTCGAAATCTTTCGCCACCGTATCTTCGCTTCGAGCGCCTCAAAAGGTGCGAAACGCTTCAACGCGTTGAGGTATGACGTCCAGATAGCATCACGGTACACGGTACACGGTTGGAGTGGAAATCTATTCCAAATTTGGGAAGCCCGCGGCCAGGCGGCATCCGAAGGTGCTAAACTAGCCGGTGTTAATAAACTGTCACAGCAGACAAAGAACTCGATCGATCCATCCTGGCCTGACAGGCCCGCCGTATCGGATGCCTTCCCATTTTCCTGAGGGCAGTGCGATTGAGCGGTTTGAAAAGCTAGAATCCCCTTTGCGGGGCTCACCTTCCCAAACGACAGAGAGGATCGTTTCGGATCGATGTTTGGTATTTGACGGGTGACCCACTTCCGCGCAAATAGATAGCCGCCCAAGAACTAATGATAAGCTGCCAGTCAAATGAAGGTGATGGTGCGCTCCGCGCTCCCTACAGACACGTGCAGCGTTGTACGTACCGGGTGCTGCACGGAGGAACTTCCGCACCTCCCGAAAGAGTGCCCCAAAACGGTGTATTCGAGCGCTGTGCCGCTAATGCGAGGGTTCGGAATTTTGGGGCGGGTTGGCCAGCACAAGCACAAGATTACAGTGGTTTGTTTTTGCTCTGCCTTTCGGACGGTGCCCAGGGCGACGCCATGTTGTGACGATGTTTGGAGTGGACCCTCTCAAAACAAACGCTTGGACCTCGGGTCACTCCACCCCACCGCCATGATCCGACAAAGGGTACAAAGGGGAGGCAGGAGGTAGGATATGGCCAAAACTGCCACTCAGGTGGGGCAGCACGCAGCGGCAGCATCCGAACCGTTTGGTTCGGAATAATATTTCATTATCGGGTTTTCGGGCGCGGATGATGTTGAGATCGTGGAGGCTTGCGTCTTGACAGTGCCCGATACGTCCCTGCCCCTGCCCGGGGTTACAATGGCGCGGGGACTCATTTTTCAAATCACACTGCCTGCTAGGGCCACCACCATCGCTCATCTGAATGTGGCCCTTTTACAGTGCAATCTCCAGAAATCTTCCAAGTGATCTTTCATCCGTCCGATTGGTTGGCGAACTGATGACGACGATGTTGATGATGATGATCGAGCAGTCTCCAAAAAGGGATTGCAGAAGTCGATGACGCAGCGACCCGAGCATGGCTGGAGCGAAGTTGTTATAGGGTAAAACAAGTTATAAGGCAGGCTTGTTTCGTTCAGCTTGATCTTGTAAAACTAAGCTGACTGCAACCAGTTTCGTGTTGGCGTTTCGTTGTTCGCTCTAGTTGTGTGTTACTTCCAGCAAGCCAACCCTTAGTTTGTGAGCAGGCTTTACGTTAAACTTGGTTTCGTAGTTTAAACTCTTCGCTTACTATCTCGCCAAAACATCCATAGCTCACTGGCCGCAAAACTCTCGCCTCGTGGCTTCCCTGGAGAAGTTTAAAAGTCACAAAATTCGCTGAAGCATCAGTCGCCAATGCGCTGCGAGACTGCACCGTGGCCTAGACCCAGACCTCCTAGACCCGTAGACCGCGGGCTTCAATCGGTCGCTGCACAGCTGGTTGGTGCGCATGCGCCAAAGTGCGGCACGGAGCCATGAGGTTCGGTGCCCCTCCCCCCCTCTCTACCTTCCCTTCCACACCCTCCCATTCGCTGTGGAACGCTGCGGATCGAAAGAGAAATGAAGGAAAGAAGAAATTTAGGTTACGGCACACTTTTTCCTTTTGCGCCGTTGGCCGGCACGGAATCGGGTATGGTACGGTGACGATGTGGTGCACGGTGCTGCGACGGTGCTGTTATGAGCTGAAAACTGGTTCCGAAGGCCTGGTGTTCAAAGAGAAGAAGAGGGAGAGGGGATGAGTGTGAGCTGAGGAGTAAAGTGTTGCCTTACCGCTGGGGCAGTATCCACAATGTCCGTGGACGTGGGGTTGACTTTGTCGAAGCTGGGAATTCGGAGGGGATCTAAAGTCGGGTTTCGGCCCTGGCCGTGACCACTCCCGGTTTACAGCCACGGTAGGTCGCGTTGTCTTACCGAAGCGACACACACAAATACACAGACACACACCGTCGTTTATTCGTTTGGAGTTGGAGTTTTTTTTTATTATTGTCATCATACACCAGTCGTTCGTGGTGCGCGCTTGGGTAGGTGTGTATTGGACGATGGTTTTGGAAGAACGCAAGAAAGAAAAAAAAATGGGTTTCCCTCTCGCTGCGCCATCGTTTTGACTGGACGATGAGGAGGCTGTACTCCCGAAATAAAATACACGAGCCTTCCTCTATCAACGTTACCAGCAGTCACGCGAACGGGTTCGTTGGTTGGGTGCACGGGAAGGACCGAACCTCGGTCCCCCGTACAGATTATAGCCCATTCGGCGGGCCCAACATGTTCGGGGGAGCGACTCGGGAGAGCTATTCTTGCCTTGTTTCATTTTATTATCATTATTTTCGTGTGTTTGTGGGCGATCGTAAACGTTGCTGGTATGCATCTTACCCGTAGCAGCACGGGCCAGAGTGTCGGGGGGGGGGGGGGGGGGGGGGGGGGGGGGGGGGGGGGGGTTCCACACCGGATCGGGCGATCTGAATTCATTTAAAATCGCGGAGTTGGGCGGCTGGGATGAGTGAGGAGGAGCGAATGTTTCTGGCTGCTCGTTTTATTCTCTCCATCCATCCGGACCCATCCGGGATCCCGTGGGCCGGTTCTGGAGGAGAAGTTTTAGGTTTTTTTTATTATTACCTTTATCTGCGTACGCCCCAAAACTTGGGCCATCGTCTTTTTTCGGGCCTCGCTGGGGACACTGGTGGTGGGGTTTTATATTGTTCGCTTCCTTTTTTTCCCCCGAACGAGTGGTGCCTCGGGCAGTGTTGAACATGTTTTCTCTACCCCACGTCGGCGGAGGATGCTTGTACTAGTTAAATTATTTTTTGAATAACAATTAAAATTGATTAAAGTGGGCCCCTTAGCATTCGTTTGGAGGTGTTTAATGAGTACATAATGGGTCGTTTGTACGCATTTCTTTCGATTGACGGCAGACCGCGCTGAGGAAAGGTGACACAGCACATCTACGTGGTAGGGAGTAATACTGGATTTTAAACAGCATGATCTTTACACGCTTGCACCACACACGCACAATTATGCACAAATGTGCGGTAATAGCAAACGATCATATTTAATGATCAATTTCGTGGATAGCTTTAATTGTAAGTCTTGTATTTCTGATAAATATTTCATCGCTAAATCCATGCTCTTCGCTCATTAGATATCCACTGGACAATATAAGCGTATCATGCTCGTAGTTAAGTCAGAGGCGCCTGTAGTACTCGATCACGAGAGCCTTTCACGCAGGTTTTTAGCGCGGCATCGTACAAAAGAAGTGCAATATAGTTAGGTGACGAGTGACGAACAGGTGGGTATGCGTCACGCCGACAAGCGTACGAACGAAACAATGCCAAAGGGCATCTTATTAGAGTCCAGCACGTAGCTAACAGTTGCCGCAGTGGTAAGCGATTGAAATTCTTACAGCGTCCTCCGCGTTAGGAAGGGCTAAACGATTGAAAAGTAGGCTCCCTTCTCGCGGCACAACACATCATAAGCAACACCCATCAACGTCATCATCGCGACACGGGTTACAGGGGGTGGGAAGGTAAGGACCGTTTCAACCCTCATCGTCCAATAAAAAACTGTCGGCGTCATCCCAAAGCGATCCTCAAAGGCGACGAAGAGAAGCGATGAGAAAAGGCGTCAACCGGGTTCGGATGCACTCGGATGCCGGGAATCACCCGGTGAAGTCGCACCGAGCGCTAGGGAATTGAAAGGTAATTTGCCTAAAATAGCTATCACCTCGTGTTCGCACGTACACTATCCTGTTGATTGCCGTTTTTTTTCTTCCCTCAATTCCTTGCAGGCTTGCGCCGGAGGAGCTGCATAAAGGGAATGTATCGGGCGTTTCGATTCTAGGTTGCAATGGAGATGCTTGCTTACGGTATTGGTTGCTTTGCATGGTCGGAGGTCTCGCGTTTCTCGTGCCGGTGGTCACATCGGTGTCATGTTCGCGTACACAGGCACGAGAAGAGCCATCGCCTGTGAGTGACGGTGGGAAATGGGAAAAACTTCACCGAAGATTCCAGTCTTAATAGTGTGAGAATGGAAAATGGAATGATACGGGCCGTTGGCCACTTGTTCAATTGGGTGGTTGATTAGGGGGCTGGGTTTGATTGAATTTAAAGCCATTCGTAACTAAAGAAGAATTGCTCAATCAATCGCAAGCTAAGGTTAAATGTGTGAAGTTTATGTTTTTTTTTTGCGTGAATGTTGAAAGAATTTCAGCTTGTCAAGAGATAGTGATCTTCAAGCATCTCATTTATTAAATACTGTACCCGATCATGTTGAACTTATGCTTACCTCATGCAACGTAAGTCATTATTTCCTACCAGTCACTCCCAAACACTGACCTTCGATGTTGGTGAATGTCGAACGCATGTAAAGAACACTTCGAGCGATCAAAACCTTCGAAACACAACGCAGCAGACAGACGTAGGTGTGGTATATGCTGCAGTTTGACATTCAGACCTAATGCGATATTTTAACTCAATACCTCCGTCCTCCGTGGCCGGCCAGCGAATTGCACCGAAATAAGACAAAACGGTTCAGGTCAAACAACGTGTACAATTGCATGAGTGGCCGCATGAACCACTTCAAGTGGAAGTCGAACGTGAACGTAATTGCACATGGCGCGCGCTATAACTGCACGAAGCATTGCACAGCCCGAACTGGGTGGGGAGGCGTGGGCGCAAACATTCGTGGTATGTTGTGCCGAACGATCGGTTGAACCGACGGGTTGGTGGCGATCGGTGGCGGCAGCATTAGGCTATGCTTCGGCTACTGCTCACGCACGCAAATGATCGCAATCACTGGGTGGGAAAGGGCGGGGAAGTGTAAGGTGGTGGCCAGTCAGTCGGATGCACAATTAAGCAGGCCTGGGGCGAAACCGCACAACGGCACAACATAATCGCACTAATCGATGCTGAATATCAAGGTCACACGGATATGCGTGATTTGCGAGCACGGTATGGGAGAAAGGGAGGGTCTTACGGGCCCTGGAAAATGTGTTAATGCAAAATGCAAGTAGTCGAGTGTGTCTCCCTTTATGTTTCACACATCACACGGTTAGTTGTTGGCGGGTTGGGGTTTAGTTTTTTTTTTACTTCATAGCTCAATTACGCTCAATTATACGGGACGGGGTTTGCGTAGGATCAAGGATTGATTGCACTGGTACTGTACTTTACATATCCGTACCGTTCGGACCAAAAGAGGAGTATTCTAAAAAGGTAAAATTCTCGTGGAATTCCATCAGTTTAAGTCAGCACGAATCATTTTGTGCCATTTAATAAAATGCTTTATCCCTTACTAAGCATTTGAAAAAAAAGAATACAAAAGCCTTCATAGTCACTTGCTGCGTAGCGCTTCACAGGTTTTCAACTATGAACTTCAGGCCCAGCGGCGTGCCTCACGACTCATGAAGATGTCCCAGAAAGTGGGATAGCTCTGCCTAAAGCGCTCCGTACGAGTCATCCCCAAAGCAAGAGCTCCGACATGCGAGCTAGCCGAATATCTTATCTTTACGGGCCATTTCAAACGTTCCCCACACCGCCCAGCTTGTGTGGCATCGCTGGATTTGCTGGCTGGATCCTCAAGGTGGAGGAGACCGTTCGGTTCTTGCCCTTGTCGCTTGTTAACTGCTCGCTAGCCACTTGGTAAAGGTGCTGTATGTTTGTTGCTTCTTTTGCATTTTTTTTCCATTTCCTTTGCTCTTTTTTTTTTGGGACACCAAAGCTTGACATCTCACCGACATGGGCAAGATGTATCGTAGCGTGTAGGTATCACTTTAGCTTAGGGCACTCATTTTCGGCAGAACGTGGGGCAAGGGGAGGGATGTTTTGCAAACAGGGTTGCAGGCAAACACTTCTCAAACCCCCGGGCAAAAGAGGTTCTTGGAGCTGGAGCCGAAATTCAACTTTGTCGTAACCTCAATTTTCAATTACGACGACGATTTCCCGCGTCAAAGCCCCGTAGCAAACCGGCCGGTACGGATGGGAAGGTTGGAACGGCCCCCCTGCCCAGGAGACCGCGTCCGGAGACTGGGAGATGATCTGCAAATATTCCATCCCTGGTTAAGCGATTTCTGGAGGAATTTCGACGCGGAGGATTAGTTTCCCATTAATGGAGTTGGAGAGTTTGTCGAATGTTTAAACAAACACAATTAGACCGGTGACATAGTGAACTGTGAACGCTTTGTGGCAGGAGCAAGCGTGTATGGGATAGAAGAAAGCGATGCTTTATTTGGAAGTTTAAGTAATGCTGTTGGAAGATTTTCCTGAGGCGGACATAGCAATAAAACTTAACTTAGTTTGCAGCTGAAATAGTGTGCCATGAAATTGAGTGTCTTTGGTTGCTTAAATAAGGGATAACCATCTGTCAGTGTTCAATGTCGGGGAGAGCAAATCCCCGTTAATCGTCCATTGTATTTAATGCCCGGTTACAGACACACTCCCATCGTTGGACCGCTCCTCCAAGCCAGTGTAGTTCATCTTGATGCTCCCTCAAAAGGTGCGAAAACCCACATCAAACGCCAAAGCTAAATTGTCCGACCAACAATCAATGCACTTCCATCACATGCGCATCACAACGGCACTTAAATGAAGCGGCTGCGACGACGACGACGACGGTCATTCACTCGTGCGCGATTCATCTCGGACACTCACACGCCCGGTGGAGTAAAGCGCCCGGGGGTGTTAGTCACAACACGGGTGGCAGTGACACTGACCGTGACACGGCCCCGCTGGCCGGTGCCTGGCAGTGAGCACCCCTTTACCAGCGCTCCGTCACGTTTATCCCGGTGACTGGTTTGCTGGTGCGAAATTTTCATTATCATGGCCATTCGCCTATTGTGGCGTGGAGTGGCGCGACCGATTGTACCGAGATTGTACCCGCGGTGGTGGGATGAGCGCCATTGTGGTGGTGGTGGTGGTGCTGACGGTGGTACAGTTTTATTGAATCTCTTTAGTGCCGGGGTTGAACGACGAGGGCTCGCCCATTCGTCGTGCTGTGAACGTGGCTCGTGCGACGGTTGAATTGCATTGCGAGCTTGCATAAACCCTTGCAAGACAAGTCGGTTTGTGTGGTTTGGTGGAATGAAGCTTTGGTATGGAATTTGCTTTAAATACTTCACAATGATTGTTGATCATATATGAATCTTATCGTTTATTTGTTATAGCTGTTGTTTTCATCTAGTGTGTTTTCTGGTTTCACATTGGCTTGCTTTTTCAGATAAAGCATGTTTGGGAATGTTTAAGACATTTTAAAACTAATAAAAAGTCATACTTCATGCAATAGTATGTTAGGCTATTGCTTACTAGACATAACCTCCGAGGGTTAAAATCACTCTGTACCTATTCCTACAATGCAATTCTATAGGGAAAGGGGATGGAAAAAGCACCAATCGAATGGATACGTACTTTCCATCAGCACACCCTCCGGACGGACCACCCTCCAGGTCGATACGATCGCCCACCGCGAAGGGCTCGGTCGGCGGTTTGGGAACGACTCCCGACCCGCAAACGCGTGCAAACAAATTGAATAATGCCAATGTGTGTGTGTGTGTGCTGCCCCGTGTTGGGAAAAGGGGAGAGGTTCGGTCATGGTAGCACACTGTGTACACTGTGCCACTCCAATCGGCCGACACGCATCCCCAGCTGCACCACACACGGAGGAGGGAAAGAGGGCAAAAGGCGGGCGTTCTGGGCGCCTCTGCCGCGCATTAGCAATTAAATTGAGTGACACAATTTATGCAATTCGACTGCACGAGCGCACGCGCGATCGCCCTTTCATGCGTCCGTGGGCGTACCGTGGGCGTCCAGATCGCCATTCCCGCCATTTGCCGTGGGTATGATCTTCCACCACCCCACCGCGGTGCGCTTCTTTACGATTTCGTATCACCGGTAGCGGTGTGTGCAGCGACTTCCTTCACCATCGCACATCGCATGCAGGGAGAGAGTATGCAACAGCACACGGGGTGCATGGAAAAGTGCAATGCATACCTTGCACCGAAAAGTAGGACAGCGGGAAAAGACACTGGCGCTATTGTACAGCCGCAGGATAAAGTCATTGTTCGTCACGGACAGGGCAATAAATTGGCATCTGGAGCTGGACACCGCGTGTGTGAGATTGTGATATTAGCAGCAGAAGCAAAAGCGGCTTGGTTGAGCAATAAATAAATGTCTCCCCCCTGGCGGAGGGGGTCAGAAACGCTGTGAAATAGTGCTACAGAATTACTCAAATGGATATATATTTCAAAAGAACTTTGGCCGTGGATTATGGCAAGGGAGATAAAAAAAAAAGAATCTTTAATCGAACCTGACCCAATCGATCACAACGATTTGCTAGCATGCGTTGCATGTTTGTCGTTCATTCGTTCTTCGATGTGTTTGTGTGGTGCTGGTTTCACAATGGCTACATGTTGACTTTCCACGCAAATGTTTACGCTCGCTAGATGATGGAGAGCTGGCTGGATTTGTTTTCCTTTTCCTACGCACCAGTCTTTAGAGTTTGGAGTAGGGGGGACAGTAACGCGTGTAAAGCAGTGATAAATATGTTGCACCAACTGATGCAGGATCGGTGCAATGGCGGAAGGAACAATATTCCTGTTTGCTTAGCAGAGGACGCTTGCATGTGGTGCTAATGCACTATTGTAGGGTTTTGCGTGGTTTGCTTCAGGGTTGGTTAATAACTATTTCCATACATTTGAGCGCACTGCTATGTTTATACGCTAGAAAACGGGGAGACATACAATAGAAGGCTTGCTGTGGCTAGGCTAGGGGTAGAATTTACATAAAGCGTGACATCCCGGCAAAAGCAGCATGTGTTGGAGTGAGTGAGCTTGACTAGGCGCAAAGGCGGATTTGTTGATCTTGTGGCTGTGTGCATTGCTGTACGATGTAAACATGCACGATTGGTTCGGCAGGATCCCGGCAAGGGCTTTAAATCGTTGTTTCATGCATATGCTGTCTGCTGCATTGAGCTATAATTTAGGTCTATTAAAACCGAATGTGTGCTTGGTGGTACACGGCTTCATAAATAAAATTTTAATTATTTTAGTATAGTAACAGACTAAAACCAATAAATAAACATCGATCTTGTGGTCTAAAAATGATAAAAGCCTTTCTTCCTTTCCAAAAATAAAGAGACTAAAGGTAATCATGATGATATCAATATTTTCTAAAGGGTTTAACAAACAGTTTTAAGAGGTCGAAATAAACACCTCCGTTTCGTATCTTAACACAATTTTAGTGAAAATGATATAACTTTATGTCAAACCGTTAAAAGCCAAATGAAATGCGTTTTGTGGTGAAATTGAAAACGTTTTGATGGGTATAACATGTGATTTTTATCAATTTTAAATCAACTTTGGTGATATTTAGTCATCTGCTCAGCTCAAACTTGTTAATCACTGTGTGTTATTTTTCCCTCCGGATTTCCTACTTCTTGCCCAAACAATCCATTTGGGACTAGTTACTACCATTTGGACATTGTACCTCTAGCGCCAAACCCACCGTTTTAGATCCGCAAACTTGAGCTTTCGATGCGCGCTCCGCCCGTGTGTACTTTCGAACTGCACCGGAATCGCCGCTCGCTCAAAACACGCTGTTGTAACCCTAGCCGGCGTAAATGAATTACTAAATCGGATGAAATAGGCGAATTAAGGTCAATTTACCACTAAACAAAACAAAACAAAAAAGAAGCCCAATACAGATCCACAGTGAGTCGAGCAGTATCGCACTGGCTGCAAACGAATAAAGGGAGACGGCAGGCAAGGAGAGTGAAACGAGGTTAAGATTATTTAGGAAAAACCTAAACGCGGGTAAGGTGCGCAGTGATTCGCATCGGATTCGACTCATTAAAGAGAGTGGAAGCGTGGTTTGCGAGGAAGGAGGAACCCACATTTCGGTTGAGATAGTTTTTCCATGTACACTTTTTGCTTCTCTCCTTTCCCCACTCCTTCCACACATTTTAGAAATTGCCCCACTTCCAGCGCGATGCCGGTGCCTTACCTCGTTAATCGGTAAGCTCGAACAGGGAAGTAATGATTGAGATTGAGCGATCGCGACGTTTGGAAAAATTGCGGCTCATTTTTTTCTCTCTCCTTCACTGCTGGCCTGGCCAGTGCCAGGCTGGTGGGTAGGCGGGTAGAGGAAATCGCTGAGACGGCGATTGCACCACGCCAGCCGGTACCATTGGTATTCGTAAGGGCCCGCACTTAATGCCGCAGCAAGGTCGAGAAGTCCCGGTTGATAGAGTTACTAATTTGTCAATCACTTTTCCCCTAACGCCCTCGATAACGACCATCATTATAAGCTGTCCGTGAGTGACGGATTGGTCACCGTCAAATCAGAATCGATCAATCGCCACGACCAAATTGGTAGCAAAATTTCTCCCGTAGCGTCCCAGGGATAGCGCTAGCCGGGGCACGGGTAATCTGTTTGGAGTCAAGCGCCGGGCAGGACTTATCGGCGGAGGCTGATCGGTGATTCAGTAGAGAGACAAAAGTATCCAGTGCTGCAGCAAAAGTGAAACCAAGCGGTAAAGTCATACGAGTGTGAAGCTGAAGTTGGCCCCCTTTTTTTCAAAGCGATCCGAAATAACGAAGCCGAAACGGAATGGTTAAGGGAATAAAACCTAAATCGATCGTAAGTCCAATAAACGGATCGCCTGAAAACGCCATTCATTTACGGCTGTGGCGGTTCGTTTCGGCAGCTTGGGCCTGCGCGCCGGTTTGAGTCAATCCAATTTGATGCAGAGATCTGCAAGTTAATCGGTCCATTTTCCTTCCCTGGTAGCTCTTGGGAGGGCAAACGCGCCGACGGTTTGTCACCGAGAAAGGGCTGAAGTAAGTTGTGCATGTGTTTCTTTTTTCTTTCAAAAGCTTAATCTTTCAGCCATGAATTGGGAGTAGAGCTGACGCTAATGCTCACTAGGCGCTGGCTTCGGGGGTTTGTGGGCTGTATGAACATTTGCAATTGACCTTACTTACCCATGCCATGTATCGATGCCGAAGCGATAATCACTCGGTGCTTTAGGGTTGATTAGTTCGCAGGCAAGCATATTTTCACCTCATCTCAGCCCAACGCCCTTTCGAGGGCGCTCATTTAGTGCGGAGCGTGCAATTGAAAAGAAAAAACTGTCATAACAAAAAATGCCCCATAGGCTGTAGTTGCCATCCAGGCGTGTTGCCTCACCGAACCAACCTCAGATCACAATAATCAAGCGCGCTCGATCATGGCAATCATTTGTGGACTGCCGGCTGCCGTATGTCGAAGTCACTGGGCAAACGGATCGCGCAAGGTGCCATGCCACACGCGGCTGCAACACGGCGGTTGCCTCAATCCTGCTCGCGATTCCAATTAATCCAACATCCAGCAAAACCAATATATCGTTGCAGGGTTGGTGTTTTCGCTTTTCCTCCCCCCCCCCTTCTCGCGAACCGTTTCAGCTGAACTGCCGTATTTCTCAACGGTAAACTTACCTTTTGCTGGGTCCAATTTTTGATTTATTTTACACACAGCGACACGGAAAGCCATACAATACG
>AXCO02003238.1:0-26667 GCA_000473525.2 Anopheles melas | reverse complement strand
GTGTGTGTGTGTGTGTGTCTTTCACTTCCGAGAACTCTGAATCTAGCAGCAAAAATGTACATAAAGCAAAATCCTAAGAAGTAACAAACTGCCTCAAGAGTTCTGTAAACATTCAAACTCCAATAAAAAAAAGACGCAACCGCTTTTTGCGCGTCATGGGCGAAGATTTACCCATCCATTCCGTAGTCTCTCTAGCAGGAGCAGAGAGGCTCTAAAAAGACAATTCTGAAGCTGTCAAGAGACATGACCCCACAAAGATAGCGGTAGTAACACCACGTACAAACACTGCTGGCTCGGTAGACACACTGTCGGATTTTGTTTCAGTATTCTACGCGTACCAGCCAATTCCGGGAAGATGTTAAATCCAACCCAACTCGCTTCCACTCGCATCGGAATGATACACCGGTAAAGATTAAGGGTATGTATGCTAATATTCTTCAAAGTTACAGCGGTTTGGGAGAGCGTTGTTTTTTTGTTTATGTCATTTCTACTTCCAATTTTGCGACTCCGCTTTGTGGTTATGCCGCGATCAAGGGAGAAAAACAAAAGGTGACAGGACGCGACACAAGTCACTGGGCGAGCGGCGAACAAACCAAGAAATTTCTTAATTCCCGTCGTTTACCCGCGAACGGGCGCGTTTGTTTCGAGCTGTTCGCTTTGTTCTTGAACGTGTGGTTAGACGTTTGGTTGGGTTGTTTCATATTTTGGCTCTTCTAGCTCAAACGTTTCCAAGTCGTTCGGGTTGCAGTTTTTGCAGGACAGCATTGGCCAGACATAACCCTGCTGTGAAGAATGGGGTTTCAACATAGCCAAACCTTTCCCGCATGGATACGCCTGGATTGGCGGGGAAATCATAGGAAGGCGAGAAATTATCACCCTGTCGCGCCGCCACTCGATCCACTCATCCAGACAGGGCGCAAAGAAATCCAACACCGACGGAACAAATCAGCGCCACCGACATGGAGTGGCGGACTTCTCGATTTAACGTACGCTTCTCGCTGCAGTATGAAAGGGCACCCGCCATTCAAGGCCAAAAACCGGTAGCCGAGACGCCGACAACCGCCGAACTCCCAGCGTCCGTTTTGGCGTCCTCCCGTACGTTCCTGCCCGGACGGTCATTCGATTCTAGAGACAATTAGTCAATTTCACAAACAAGTTTTGCCTTTTGGGCACTGGGCACACCAGTGACCACACAGTGCATGCGCCCTGGACAAGCGCAAACACGCTCGCACCGATCGATCAGAGAGCCGTTTGCTTTTATTAACTTCCGTTCTCTGGTTCCCCGCGGCCCGTGGGGTTCGTGATGTGAATGTATCCTTTTTTCCGTTGTTTAACGTTTCGCAACAGCACAGCAAACAACTGGGTGAGTAGAAGAAGAGGCCGCTTGAAGGTGAAGAATGCAACAAACGCAACGATCATCCATCATAATTTAATCCAATCCCGGCCCGCAAGTAAGAGACGCCCGTGTGTATCCTACGTACCCGTCGTACGCTCCCCAAACGACTCGAATGCCCTTCAGGAGACGAACCTGCCGACAACACAGCACTCACCCGCCACCGCCGCCGGATTCTTCTCGCCCACAAGAAACTTCCCAAAACCGGACGTCAGTGGTTTCGGAAAAAGAAAAAGCTTTTGATGGTCGTGTGCATACACATTAATAACATTGGAGTCGCGCACAGCCAGAGTCCGCCAACGAAAGGGGCGACACTACAGCGCACTCGTCATGACGTACGTGCGCATTTTTACATTTTAATTCTCATCGTCTCATTGAAAACGCGGAAAACTACACACACAAACACACACACGTGAGACACCATATCGAACCGAAATCCATCTCATCGTGTCGTTATCTGGCAGTTTCCCGGTTCCTCGGCTTATGGTGTACCTCTCGCAATGCTGCAAAGGAACGATGACCAGCGACAAAACCCGGTGGTGTATGCCGCGCCGACGAATGGAAACGGCGCTTGGGATTAACACGGGGAAAAAAGAAGAAGCAAAGAATTGGGGGGGGGGGGGCAAAATAAAGCAAATGCAAAGATGGACAAACCCCCATGATGATGCGAATGATGGACGTCATGGTCACGGACCGCCGGAGTTCGGGTACCTTATCGGATTGTCGGCATGGTGGCCGGCCGCCGCCGCACCACACACAGCATGATTTGAATGTTTTATATCTCGGTTCGTTCCCTCGCGTCAGGGCTTTGCGCCAGCAAGCACACAATATATACGTCGCAGCCGATCGTTCACCTTTTCCTGGTTTTGGTGGACAAGGCGCCTGTGCGCGGCATGAGAAAACTACTACACTAAAATGCAAAAGAAACGACCGGGGACCACTCGCGCGGGATTCGCGTGCTGACAAAACTGACATATCCTAACACACACATGTACATGCACACCAACCAGGACGACGACCAGAAGGGCAGACATGGACCGGGAACGAATCAGGAATCCATAATAATAATCGGCGCGAACTGGCGTGTTTGGGAGGGTGGCAAGATCGATGAAATCATCACCACAACCAACCACACACACACACACCGCGCACACTCGCAATAATAGGCTCACTATATAGGTGGTGGAGGAAGGCCATCGCGATACACCGTCTTTCAATCATACGACCCATTTGCTGGGGCAAGGGGGGGCGGGGATATACTGCAATATGTTGTTATTGCGCGCCGCGAACAACAAACTCCTTTCCCCTTTGCAGCACTATGGCCTGTGGTTGTGGTGGCCCTGTGCCCGTCCTGAAGCTGATTGACGTATTTGTTGAAAGGTGGTTTGTTTGTTGGACGCAAACGGGCCTGGCCTGCAAAAATGCATCGCCCCAGCATAGTTCCAGCACGAGACATGTTTCGCGGGTTCGCCGCTTAGTGATGCCGGATGCCGTGTCGTATTATTTATTCACTAGACACCGCCCCACCATCACTCTCTCTCTCTCTTTAAGACCTTTATTAGTGGGAAGAAGGAAGATGTTTTCGGTTGCAATTAGCAACACGACCATTAGTGTTTTTTTTTTGCTTTTCTGTAAACATGCACGCGAAAGCACTAAACGTTAAAAGCGGGTAATTGGAAGTGAAAAAAAAAACGAGCAACACCATGTCGGACATCATGTCATCAATCGCACACTATTAAGTTCCGCCGCGTACTGTTTTGTGCTGCGTGTGCAGAAAAAAACAATATGCACATTCCGCACCCGGGAGGGGAGAGAGCTTAAAGAGGTCAAATTGAGGCATCAACAAGGTGTACGGGCACATTTGCCCCGAAATCAGGTCAGGCGGACAGGAAATGCATTCACAAATTATTGCAACGCCACTTGGGGGGGGGGGGGCGAGTTATGCGTACGCTTACTGTGGTGCCATCAAATGTCAGCTCAGCTTTCTAAGGTTTGCAGCAGTTGGGCGTTCATGTGTCGGAAGTTGGAATTGGGACAGGTTTGTGGCAAGTTACCTATTGTGCATTTTTCAATTATTTTTTTTACGCAAGTCAACTCGTGGCGATTGAATGATTTTATTCAGAAAAAGCGTTATGACTGTAGCTGAGATAGGATTGAGGGCAAAATCGCAATCTCAACTCATTCATGACAATCAAAAACAACCTTAATGACACATTGTAACTTAATCCATTTAATATTTTTGCAATTCAAAAACAACTTATAGAAATCAAAAAGAGTCTAATAAATACCCAAAAATTGATTGATCTTTGAGAGCTCGCCGTTTTCAAATAGAGAAATGAAAGGTTCATTTCTTCCTATATTGATTTCTGCTATGAGAGATGTGAGTACATTAAATATAATGTGGGCCATCTCGATCCAAATCTCTCCCACATTTCACCGCCGCATGTTTGCAAAAACGCGCCCTAAAACTTTCCTCCACCGGTGCCGGTCGTGCTCCATCCAATTGCAGGTCAACACGCCGCGTCACCTCAGCTCCGTTTATGGCATCGTGGCTAGGCAGCGCCGAGACATTGCCCATATTTGCCCCGCAAAGCAATGCGCGAATGCAAATTGAATACAACAAAAAATAGATCAATCATTACGAAAGCCTATGGCGATGTCGCGACGTCAACCACAAAACTGCTTCCAGCAAACCGAGCTCGCCGACGTCACCGACGGCAAGCCAAGCGCACCATGATGAAGTTCCCATTTTAAGTGAATTCCTGGTGCAAGAAACCCAATCAAGATACTAGGGCGCTTCTCAGGGACCTAGTACATCGGGCGGAGGGGAAGAGCTGATAGTTGGCAGGAGCTGCAAGCAAGCGCGGTCTAAGATTTGATGTAAATTTATGACAGGCGGAAAAGAAAACATGCATTCGCGATGTAGCGAACCTTGCGCCACCGCCGCGCTGAAGAAATTGAAAATTATGGAAATTCCCGCCGTACATGCGAACATACACCCTCACCTCCACTCGCAACCCAACAGCGACAGCCACAGAGTTGGCGCAGCTCATTTTAGCCGTTTGCACGCGCCTAACGCAAACCTGTTACCTAGGAAGGAAGCTACTGCCCCGCGAGGGTGACAAAACCCGCGTTCTTGTATCGAAACTTGTCTTGCCGATGGTGTCGTTATCGTGACATCGAATGTTCTGCCACTACGGCGACCAAGCGCGGTAGCATGGTGTGATCAATGCGCTACAAGCTCACTAGGCTCGCTCTATCTAGGAGGTAGCAGCAGCAGCAGCAGCAGCAGTACCAAGCTGCAAGGGAGTGTGCCACTCACAGCTCGCGCGAGGTCGTCATCACCGTGCCCGAGATGATGTATTACTTCTGCACTGCAAAACCACACCACGGCAGCCTTTTTCCGCTGCAGCAAAATCGGGCGAAATCATTGCCCGAGGTAGAGGCGGCATGGGGGAGAGAGAGAGAGAGAGAGAGAGAGAGAGAGAGGTTGGACATCATATCCTTCTCATCCACGATGGAACGATCATCTGCGAGGAGTGCTGCAAAGATGGTGCGAAGATGCCATGAAGGGGATAAATTCATTAGACGTGCACCGGATTGCAATCCCGGACGGTTGTTCGCTTCCTTCGCCCCTTCCGCGCCGTCTTGTGTACGTGTATGTTTGCGTCTGCTAACGAGACCTGCTGAGCCGAGCAACGCTGACGATGACGACAACGCGGATAGGCAGAAGGAATTAATAGAGACATCATACTGTGGCTCTTTCTGCCAGACGACGACCACGACGAGGACGATGACGATGAGTACCAAACTGCTCCAATCTTGCTGGCTAGCTCTCTCTCTCTCTCTCTCTCACTCTGTATATCTACATTCCTCCAGAAGCTCGCGTTGTGATGGGTTTGGAACGCGTTCATTTATCATCCCTACGCGCGGCACTGGTCATGCAGAGGCCAACCGAAGCTGCCAGTTGCTACCGGTTTCCAGCTAGGCCGGCCAGCTAGGCACAGGGACACTCGCTGTGTGTGTGTGGTTGTGTGCACTTTGTGTACTTTGAGATTGCAGAATGCAATTTACGTTTCGCTATCACCGAAACTGGTAGTGACGGTGCGCGATTTTAAGCGACCCCGGAGGAGAGGGTGACCTTGGGGAAGAGAGTAAGGAGCCAGACACCACACCGAGCTAAGGTATATATTGCACACTGAGCGTAGCGTTGGTCGTGAAATCGAGTGAGGAATGATGTTCTTTTGGAGCTTTTCAAGGAGCCCCAGTATTAGGGTTCAAGTGGCAGTACAACGGTTTTCTCAGCAAGGGTCGCACTTGATGCAACGGTGCCTGATGTTTTGAATGAGGGCACTTTTTAGAACTTTCATTAGAATTTAAGGATAGAAAGAACTATGAAGCATATTAAACCTTAGCTTTCTGGGCTTTAGAATCTGGGCTCTGGGCTTTAGAAAGCTTTAAGCTGGGGAAACTTTCCTTTTTTTTGGGGTTTTAAGGTGTGTTTGGTTCTCAACAAACTTCTACACCGCAATTCTTCAATAGTTTTCTGATGTTTGTATTTTCTTTGCCCGTTATTTCAGAGAATCACATAAGTCCATGAAGCTTGAACCTAAAACCTTAGATAACTATGAAGTAAGCAATAAGTCATAGTTTTGACAAATACCCCAAGTATAAATATTCTAGACCTATTCAGTTCTCAACAAACTATTAGGATCATGCAGGAGAAGACTCTCCTGGATGAAATATTGTTTCAAAGAAAATCGAAATTCTATGTATGTCGACTAATTCTGATGTAAGGAATCATACTATTTCCTAGAAACGACCCGTTTTAGAGAATTCAAGACATCTTTGGAGCTCAACACACTATTCCGATTTATTGCCAGTTTATTACCAGGCTCGCCTGATGTCTTTCTTCTCCTTCACAATCATTTTCCACAACTTTGAATGAAGTTTGAAGATAAAATTGAACTTTGAATATTCCACTGGAATCCGTAATAAAACATTCTAGATCTCTATTCCAGTTTTACTCCTTCAGTTCTACTATAAACTTCAAGAAATCACATTCCAACCTTAACATCGCTCTCGGTTTTGACCGTTTTCTTCCAGGCATGAAGTACACTGTGCTGTACTTCCTACTCCACTCCTACCACTACTGCTGCCAGTGCTGCTGTCAGAAAGCATCAGCGAATATACGGGATGTTATTACAACTAGACTAGACTTCATCTCCATCCCGAATGTCCACCGCGTAGTGCTGCCGGCTAGAAGCGTAGGTTAAGGCCAACCAGCAAATATACAAACAACAACAACAACAACAACAACAGCGTAAAAAACGACATCCAGCAAGAAGAGATACATCCCCAGCCTGGGAAAGGTAGCTGGCGTGTAGGGCAGGCACTGGAGTGAGAAGGCACGGGCAACGATAAAGAAACACAGAACAACGCCACGAAAGATTGTCGTTTTGGACGATTTAATGCATTTTCCCATTTCGGATTGCATTTTCTGCTCCTCCTGCTCCTTCTTCTCCTCCCTCCCTCGCGAAAGCGATGCACTTCTGCGATGCGATGACATTTGCAACTCGAAACGAACGACCGAGCGGCGGGAAGAGTAGCTATCAAGCGAACCCAGCCGCGTAGAATCGGAATGATGGTATGCAATTTTTAACAGTGGTTTAACGTCATTCATCTCCTTTTTTTTTTTGTTGTGCCCCCGCTTTCCTCACGCCCTTCTCTTTCTGACTGCCCATTATCATCGGCCATATGATCACTTGTTAATCTTTTTAAAATGTGTGAATGTTTAAACCGCCACTGAGAGAAGCAGCTTGCAGCGAATTAGCAACAGCATGCAACAACAACAACAACAACTGTGCAATCGTCGGACAATGATGCTGCCGTTGTGTGTGTTTTTGTAAAATTAAAATCATACACACACACACAGGCGGAGGAGACAGCGGACAGACGGCTTTACACAGTTCCAAAATTAATTCCTCCGCCCGTAAAGCGATATAATTTCATTTCAATTATTGCATTAAGAAAATAATGTACCGCCGCACCCCGCATCACCATCGTTTAAGCACCGTGCACACAAAAAGCTAACAGAATGCAATCCGAAATGGCGCACAACACACACACACACACACGAGAGCATGTGTGCAGCATTCGCAAAAGGAAACGAATTATGTGCCTCACCTGTACATAATTGAGCGCGGCGTGTGCACAACCGAGCGTGGGTGAAAAGCTTTCCCATTCAGCAGGTCAGTGTGGGGGATTGTGCTCGGAATGCTTGCTCGGATTTTCAAGAAGCAAACGGGTGGAAAAACACGCGGCGACGCATCCAATCTGGTGGAAAAGTCAACAAGCTTTCGCGCGGCTCGATGCAACCTTTTTGCCTGGGACGACTCCAACGGTTTGTTCAAGCTGATTTCCGTAAAATTTGCAATCCGAAAAGCACTTACCAACCAGCGCATCGCTGCGTTCGTACCCCCGGCCGTGGTGCTGGCCCGTTCTACTTTGTTCGATTATTTCGCTTAATGGAATTGAAGCGCATTTTTACGCGTTGCATAATTATGCTAATTTCTTTTTTTTTTCGTTGCCATATTCCGCTTGCATGATCGTACAGCTTTTGGAAAGAATGTGATGTGTTTGTATGCTGGTTTTCAAAACAAAAAAATGTATGGCCTCATTTTTCCACATTTTCAGAACGTTGAGGGGGATTTTCGTTTTTGTGGAACCACTTCTGTTTTGTTTCTGGACTGTTTGAATGTTTTGGAGTAGCTTCAGGTGTTGAGATTCGCTTGCTTGTGATCCTTTCAAATCCAAAACCTGAACGAAGCAGGAGCGCACTTTCTTTTTTGTTACTGAATTGTTTTGTTTTCTCAGTTCAAGTTAATTACTCAACAAATAGATAGTATCGTTTCCATTACTTTTAACCTGTTACGGTTGACGATGTAAAATAAAGCTCAATGATTAATGCTATGCTATAAGGTTGCAAAAGTGTATGTTCAGTGTTTGTGTCTTTGATCGAAACAAGAGACAAGCACAGTTGTATGCATTTCATGTCATTTTTATTCAATAATGTTCACTATTGAGTATACAAAACAGTGGGTGCATATTTGTTGTACCTTAAAAATGGTATATTTAAATATTCAAATCTTAAAATGACAATCAAATAACACCATCACACACATGCATTTTTCGCAAGCTAAAAAATTCAAATGTCTTTAAACGTATTCATTTTTGTGTCATCTTTTTAGTATAATTATGAACTTTTAACTCGTCATTCAATGCGCATTGTTAGCCCTAGATAGATATTTTGAATATTTCTTATTAATTCTATCTTCTTCCTATTAATTATTAATTATTTTATTATTAATCTTATTTGTTCTTAACACTGTTTCTTCCTATCAAAAAAAGCAATAAAACTTATCGAAGCACCTAAAATGAAATAAATTATTAATGGCTTTTTGGGTAAATTGTTAACCCAATTCCACATGAGCTGCTGCTGCTGCAGCAGCGCGCTGTAGAAAACATGTTTTCTCTCAGCATCACAATTCGGCCACCACCACAACGCGTCGTCTCGACCAAACGCATTACCGCAAACGTTATCACCGGTGTACCGTACTGTTCTCCGCGTTGAAAGTGGAGCAAAACATTATCATCCAAAAATCAACCACCAACAGCAGGGGACTCAAACGTTTGTTCGATTTTACGCAAATAATGTGTACATCGCCATCCAGCCTACCAGCCACCCCTACCTGCAACTGCACGCGAATCACATGCACGACACGTCGCGCAAAAGAACAAGTCACAATGTAATACCTGGCCTTGGCTAATTAAATCAACATCGGTGCTGATTGTACGGATTTTCACCACTATTAACCCCTCCCTCAGTTTCTGGCTCCTCACACCACACCACTGGATACAGATGACAAGCAGGGCAGCTTTACCGTTTCCGAACATCGAAGTCCACTCGAATGTCACACTGTCAGCGGAGCGCAAACGGGTCACACCTCGGGAAGGTGGGAAACGCTAAAAGAAGGAAATGAACGCAGTCGATGCGCAACCGCGCTTGCAAAAAAAATAGTGCATCAAAATATGACCCACAATCGAATGTCGGCATACAAACACACACAAACACACACACACAAATACTTCGTGCATGCTTTTGTATGCGGTGCAAAAATTGACATTCTCTATTAATTAGACTCTCCACACTGGTGGTGACACTGCAGCAGCGGCGGGGCAGTTGCAAGGGACGTTTGTTTTTTTTTTCCTTCTCCACCTGTTTTGTCGACCTCCGAATGGGGGCACTGTCCGGTGACAATAGCGATTTTAATTGCACTTCAAACATGCCCTGCCCCCCCCCCACTCTAACACATTCTCTTGTGATCGATCTCGCGCCCCGTTGCTGCTCTAGTTGAGCCGGTAAGAAGAATGGTCACGCTAATGGACATTCTTGGCATGAGAAGTGAATTGATAAATGCAATTACACAACTCCAACCCACGCACCGCCGCCACCATCCCTGGTGTTTGTGTTGTTAAATAGTCGGTCGTTGCATTAAATTTAAAAAAAAAACATCTCACTGACCCGAGGGCAGCTTCCCTATATGCGTCGTCGTCGTCGCTGCGCACCATTTCCACACGCACCATTTCATCGGCAATTGAGCTGTAATTGATGACGGCGGCGGCGGCCGCATGGGACTTCAACAAAAAATACACAAACAACCTCATAAAACGGTGCGGCGGCCGTATTGATACTCAACGAAATTGCTCATTGCACGACCGGCAAGCGAAATAGGGAAGCTTTTTTTTTTCCTTCCATCCTCACAAACGCAAGTGAAAGGACGAAAAAAGCACACAGTTGACTATCAATTCAAGCGTTTAAGGCTCTCTCTAAAGACATTCCAGCAGCAACATCAGCGGGTCGAGTAAGCGGTGGGAAGCATAATCATAATTTCTGTTGATAAACGACACTACGTCATGGTGCAAACGCTTGAGCAGTATAGCAGCTGCGCCGTGTGTTTGTTCCACGTTAGAGATGAGTGTAATTATGCCATTAAAATATTGATTAAATAGGTGACATAATAGCGTCGCGTCGCTTTACGAAACATGCGCAGGCGGCAGTAGTAGCAGCAGCACCATGACGTTTTGATTAAAGATGATTGAAATGATTGCAAAGCTCATTAAGTGATTACAATAATTTTTATTCGCCGTACTGTTGAACAGCAGAAAGAAGTAATTGTAAAAAAAGAAGTTAAATTTATCATAATTGGTAGCTTGAACATATTTTAAGCATTAAAAACAGGAAAATAAGCGTGAAAGAATATGCTATATTATAATAACCTTGTGATAACAATAATGATTGGATTTGCATACCTATTTCTCATTTACTTCATTCATTTACTTACTTATTAATTTTTGTATGTGCCGATGTGTTCGTGTTCTTCTTGAGTTTTAAGAATTTCAAAATGTTCAAATACTAGATAGAAGAAAGGGGAATCTTTACAACATGTCCGAGGAACAGGTGAAATGAGTGGCAAATTTGAGCATCTAGTAAAGTAGACCGTCGTTCACTCACCAAAATTAGCATCATGTATACTACTCCCCAAAAAAGAGGACACCATTATCCTTCATCTACCCCACAGTCTACAACCCACCTAAGCCAACCGTTAGTTTCCTGCAGGCAATCAAAACACAGATCTCTTACGGCTTTAAATTTGTTTGTTAGTTTTTCATCTCCCAGCCGCTCCCGGAAAGATTAAATCACGCGCCACCCCACAAAACGACAAAAACAAAAGCAGTCCCCTACCCACCAAACACCAAGTGGCGTTGGGACATATGCTGAGCCGGCCTCGTCCCGTGCTCCGTTTCCACCTCTGCCCACTCTGTCTGTGGCGTGTTACTGTGCTAGGCGGTCCTGCACAAAACGCCACCCCGGGCACGATAAACACGTTCGCTGCATTAAGGATTCGCGGCCCGGGCCTTTTGTGACGAAGGTTCGGTGGTATAACCTTCAAACTTTTGTCAACATTGCCCAACACAGCCCGGGTTCGCATCGGTGGCATCGCTGTCAAGAGCTTAGAAGGAGGGCCAACAACAGCAATAGCACCACCACGACCTAAAAACTTAGCCTAAACAACTAAACTAATGCACGGTGGCGGCGGCGGCTTCTAAATAAATCGAATAAATCCTCCAATGTCCTCTCAAAACAAAGCAACAACAACAAAAAAAGCTCGCCCGATGGTACATCAGTAGAGACACCACACGAAACAACAAAACAAAAGCGAAAACGAAATAACAAAGCAAAGTAATAACAGCAAAACGAAAAACTGAACGAACAGAAAAGAGCAAACGATAAAGAGATAACGAGGCGGCAAAAACAGTGTGTGAAATTTATAAGGAAACCCCTGGTCGACAGAGAGCAAGAGAGAGAGAGAAAGAGGAGCCAGAGGGAGGAAAAACAAATGTCAAAATCGAGACGTGTCAAGCAACGGCACCGCCACCGTCGCCGTTTCGACGAAACGACCGCAAAGGCAGGAGCAATTTTGCGGGCAAAAGCAAGCCCAATTCCGACCATTTTTACGTGACAACATTCCCAGATTTTATCCACCACTGTGTCCTTAGTCCTTGTCCCCCAAAACCTTCCCTCTTTCCCTGCCAAACGCTGGGTCCAGCTAAACTTTGGGCAAACAATTTCATCCAACAGCCAACGGGCAGCCGAAAACACCTACCAAACACGAGATAGAGAGCAGCAGCAGCAGCAGCCGCCGGTCGGCATATCATCGTTTGTCGGTCATTTGCAGACCTTCCCCGACAAGGGGAAGCTCCCGGGAGAAGATGTGCAAACGGTAAAGTTGTGCAAGCGGACACAACAACAAAAAAAGCGCGCGCCTCTAACGAGTAAATACGGGAAAGGTACAGAGGAAATAGGAAGAGCGCGCAGGACGCGAAGGAAATCGAAGTCATCTAACACACATTTTTGCACATTTTTAACGTTTTAACGTCTCCCGGGTTTGCAACAGAGCGAACAGTAGGGACGACTCTGGGACTCTGGGTCGGGTGAGAGGCTACAACAAATCGCCAATCGTGTCGCCCGGAGCAGTTTGCCGCCGTTGTCTCCTGTTCGAAGGGTTGTGGCGGGCCATTCCTACCAGCAACGGTGTTTGTGTGTCTCAGTTTGTTGGCTAATAACCAACCAGCCATTCTCCGTGTTTTGGCCCTCTGTCAGAATGGCTCTAGCTGTTGGGGTTGGACTCCAAAAGGGACGACGACGACGACGACGACGACTGACCTAGAGGCAGTTCGGGGAAGCACACCTAAACACGATGTCACCGGACTCGGGGACTCGATGCTGCAAGCGCGCACACAAAACTTCAACACAAGCACCACCATCAGCAGCCTGTGAGGATTTGCAGCCCTTATGTCGTTCCGGGTAGGGGAGAAGCTCCGAAATTTAGGCACCAGCAGAGAAGAAGATTCTAATCGAGCAAGACGGGAAGCAGGCGAGGCGAACCGTTTTGTTTGGCAAACACACATTTAGGAAGCAGAGATGTAGGAGACACGGAATGGAGCGCTCGTTTGTGAAATCAAAAACATAACATAAGGCCGCGGCCCCGTCTTTTCCTCTCTTTCACTTTGAGTTGGCGCAATAGCTGGACGGAGAGAGAGAGAGAAAAAGAAGTTCTATCGGTGAGTTCCAATCTTCGCATCGTCGCGCAATTCTGTTAGGCATTTTTGCATCTCTATCAAAACCCTTTTCAGCCGGCGTGTTAAAAACGTGTCTCGTTCGGTGTGTGTATGCTGGAGAGGTGCAAGCTAAAGGAACATTCTGCCGCCCGAGACACACACATTGTTTACAAGCGCGCGGAGCAGTGGCTGTTGCAGGTTTAGAAGAGTTACCGCGCGTGGAAATTCTAACACAGACAACACATCTCGCAGAAGATAATGTTAGGCGGCAGGCATAACTTTACAAGCGGCAGCCAAGAAATTCCAACATTCGTTTGGTGTTTGGAGGGGGATTGGCGTCGTCGATTCCTCAGCGTTCCTCAGCGCGGTCTAAACGCGAGAGGCGGAAAGAACATAAACATACAGCATCATAAAGTGCTATGCAGCAACAAAAGCCAGCGTTGAGTGACGCCTAAATAGGCGCTTTGCACTGGTGCGGTGCGCTTTTTTTTTTGTTGTGCCTATGTTTCTGCGAGCCGTTTTAGGAGGAATGCGAAGAAGACAGCTTCTAATCAAAAGATGTTTAGCATTGGCCGCGCGTAGCCTCTCTTTCAACTCAACACACCAACGATAGATTGCTTTTGAATTTTTATATTCCACAGTGAACGGGAGAACAGTCCCACGAGGAAGAAATAATAACGGATACAACAACAACAACAAAGATGCAAATGTGAGCCTTACACAACTAATCCAATGAGCATCGCCAGCCCCCTTTGGTAGCCCAGAGCTTTGCGGCTCATTATTCCAATCACTCGTTAACAGTGGCGTCAGCGTCATCTCTTTGTGCTGAATCTGGCGCTCCACGTCCTGGGGCTTTGGGGGAAGATTGAAGGAGCCTGTTGCTTGTATGCTGATACCCCCTCCTCTCCCCGAGCAGACGCTACCATATCCACATACTCACATTCATCCCGCTCTCTTGTGCCCAGAGAAAGGGCACGTCGTTATGCTCATCGGTGTGAGCGCGCCGCGTGTGTATTGCTGGCAGGCTCTTAACAGTTTTGCTGCTCTAATAAAATTATAATCATTAAGCCGCCAATGCTAAGCCGCCCGTAATGCTACGCGGCCATAACAACAAAAGAGGCCTCCAGTCATTGCCACCATCAACACCAATGTTGCGCCCGTTTCCGTCGTGTTTCGACTCCTTCCGCAGCCTGGCTGGAGCAGCCTGATGTTATCGTTCGGTTCGCGCTGGTGTTTTGTTTCCCTTTTTGCGCAAAAACACGTACCACATTATGCGAAACTAGTGTGGATTCTAATCCGCAAGACTCTGGGGTTCACCTTGCTGGTGTGATTTTTTTTCTCTCCTTGTGCTTCTATCTTCAGGTAGCAACAATATCCGGCTACCATGGAGTCTACCGAAACACACATGCACTCCAAAATTGTCCTGTGAAATTTGCAAACCACGCGAGACACGACAACGCACGGAGCAGAAGTGTTTCGGGTCGCTTATTGGTCGTTAGGTGATCGTTTTTTCTGTCATCGCAAGCGTCTTGTTAGTCGTGTGGTATAGGAAGTACAGGAGAGAACAGATATGAATGCGTGCGGGATCCACGTAATTAGTGTCATGTAGTGGGAGGAATTCAACAGGCTTCATATGGTCATACCCCGTTGTTTAAAGATAACATTGAAGAGTCGTTAAGAAGTACAGGTATTGTCCAAAAGCTTTATGTTTAAGCATAATAACTGTACTAACTAACTGTTAGAGCTCTACGTTTTACGTTCAAAAAGACTTCAGTCTAACTCGAATATCTTTTTTTTACAAATACCGTACCTTAGGAAGCTGATTAATAGTGGCCACAAATCATTATTTGATGAAGAGTTAACTGCAGAAGACGAATTTCGATGATAAAATGCCGCAGTCATTAAACTTGTAAATCAAAATTACAATTGAGAATGAGATTCGAACTGAAGCCCGTTACGAAATAGGGTATTCTGAGTCCCCAACCTTTGTTAACGGCTATTTAGATCACGTTTAGATGTGAGGTTAGAATTGAACCAGCTTCTACGTCTTGACGTGCCACAATTGAAGCAATCATTCAACTTAACCAATTTATTGAAAAAATTACACTATTTCTTCATACTGTGACATAATACATTCAAAAAGAACACTTAAGGTAATTCTTGTATAACTTAATATCAACGTTCGTACGCAAACTTTTAGCCAGCACCGTGTGGCTGTAGTGCTACACCAGAAAGCGCCAGACGACCGAAATCCGCACCGATTGGCGGCTCCACTTTTCGACATAACACACACACCACCCAAAACACCTTTTTTTTCTTCCCTGCCTACCCCTCCCAAACGCACACCCCCGCGGTATGCAACAGCATCCTCCCCAACGACACTTCGCCGCAACAAGGTGCGCGTCCTCGCCTGCTCGCGCGCTGAGAAACGCGGCGGAAAAAGGTGCATAAAAACAAAAAGCGTGATGATTATCGCACCTTCGCTTGGGGTTTTTCCTCCGCTCTCGCTCGTTTTATGTTCTTCTCGCGAACCGGGCAGGCTCCGTGTGGCTCTGCTATTGCTCCCGTGTGCATCCCTGTGGCCCCTCTTCCCGCCCGGTACGCCCGGTATCACCGTCTTAAAATCTCATATCCCTCACGGTACACCGGGCCGAGGTTTGATGCTCGCTCGGGATCGCTCTACACCGCGAGGCTTCGCACTAACTAACCAACCAAAACCTAACTAACTAACTAACCGACTACCCGGTGCGGAGCGACTAACGGGCGCACGCGAAACCATCCCAAAAGCACACACACACACACAGATACATACCCGGAGCTTGGGCCCGATGATATTGATCTCGCAGCGCGCAGCTGAAGCGAAGGAAGCGGCAACCAATTATCTGTCTAACAAGCCCGAACCTACCGCTTCTGCTCCACACCTCAGCCTGGTGGCACCTTCTTCCCACCAACCAGGGGAAGGTGTCCGCCGCTCTGGTCTGGTGTGTCTGCTGGTGTATCGGTGTGCATTTGGTGGTTCGAGAGGCAACAACACGGCGGACTTTGCGCTCTTGGGAAAAACATCATTCCCGAGCCGCAGCGCCGTTGACTAACTTTGCCGTTTAGCTGTGATGTTGCGGTGTGAACGCAATAACGTAGACACAGTCAACAACATCAACAACAACACCAGTAACAACAAGAGAAAAAAGGTCGACCTCGTGAATGCAAAACCGCACAGACACACACTCCACTTTTTTCATTTTTCCCTTTCCCGACTTCGGCAGATCCGGAGAGAGCGCCCGAAGGTGTTGCGCCCGTCCGGTGGAATGCTTCTTGGATGCTCCAAACCCCTAGGACCGAGGAGTCCGAGACCTTACGGCCCAGGGTGGATGAGCTGCAGGCTGCTGCTTTCGGAACAACTTTCGGAACGGCTCCGTTCCGTGCTCCAAGAATCGCTCACTCCTCCAAAAGCGCTTCGCCAACCTCAGAATCAGCCGGTAGGATTTATGGTGATTATCTGCTACCACTCGCCAAAAAAAACATGACCGTGCGGAGAAGGGAGAAGCAAAAGCGACGCAACGCTAAACAACACTCCACCTCCTTCCGTAGCATTGCGTACCAACACAGACACACACACGCACACGCATTTATCCCTGTCCCTGGTGCTGCGTGGGAGCGGACTCCCTTTTTAAGACGAGGCGCGCGGTTAAGTTTTGGTCATTCGGTAGTCATACATACCACCACCAGCATCCGCGATCGCGATGAAACTCCTTCGCTTTCTCTTGCGTTCTTCGCGACGCACTCCACGGAGAGGAATTAAAAAAATGATCAAAACAAAACACAGACCTCTTCAAGCGATAGGACTCCCCAATGGGAAGGAGGGGTGGGCGAGAGATAATCCCTCGAGGTCTGAGCGTGAAACGAACAGCGCGAGCAAAAAAAAACGATTGAAGAAAGAACAGAGGACCAGAACACAACAAAAAAAACCGAAAAGAAAGATGGGAGAGGTGGAGTACGCACCGCCGATGATTGTTTGTCGTCCGTCGTGTTGGAATGTGTCTTACAACAGCTTAAACAAGTTGGCTTAAATATGTCAAACCACCTACAACACACTCCCGCGCTTGCCTGCTTTTGCGCGCGACACGGAGAGCTATCTCGCGCCCGACAGTATGCGCCATCCCGGCGCACACACACAGAGCTTTTAGCACAAGGAGGTTCGCACAAGGCCCAACCTTCTTGGACGAACCTCTTTTTTTTTTTGGTTTGCAGAGAACCGACACTAGTAAGAAGGAAAGCCCAAAAGGAAGCAATAAATAGCCGGCCTGCCCGGTCGCAAAACATTTGAATGTTCGCTCCAAGTGTCATTAATTTATACGTAGATAGGGAGATCTGTGCAGCAGCTTGGGTTTGGCCTGCTGCTCCGCCTGAGGTACGCTGAGGAAGAGACAGCAGCCTAGAGTGGTGACATTGAAGGTGAAATCGTTATCAAACGAGACAACTGCTTGTTATATCTTCAAAACATTCGGATTTTGAACCTATTCGTCTTCATCTAGGCGCAAGATGAGGATCTATTTTGGGACTGACAAGAAGACAAGCAATATTTTCTGAAAAGAAAAACGGATATGCCATCTTACCGAGAACTCCAAATAAAAATGGTAATCAGGGCTTTGGAGCTCTATATTCGGTTATCCTAATTAAAGTTCTCATGGACGCAGATCTGACATTGATATTTTATTCGACTTCTACTAACGCTGTCTACTGACCCACATTACTGTGCCTGATCAGTCTTGGAGGAAAGATATTTCAGAATCATGAACAATGCTCTCACGGGAAATTTAAAACTTCTCTTACTTCAAGCAAACTGCACAGGAGAACTTCGAGATGAACGTTATTAGCAACTACACCTTGAAACATCAAACTCACTAACTTCAACAGAATTACTCATCACACTATTCCATTGCGATTTGATATGTATCAGGTTTGAAATGGCGACATCCCGACAAGGCACTTTAAATCCACATCTGACCCACCTTAAAGCCTTTCGTACATTCCTATGCCTATAAAGAAAACAAACCCCCAACGCCTGGTTGTATCCCCAAACCCGAACACACAGAAAGGATGCCACAAAGGCCACAAATTGCCACAATGTACAATGCACGGACGAGCACTGACTACTTGTCCTTGCAAATTATGCTTGTCTTACTTCACACATACCGGAGGATAAAAAAACACATACACACACATCAAAACAATACACACAAAACTCATACCAAGCGACGGAAAATTGCCAATTCTTGTCTTTTGCAAACAGTCGCTTAATAAACCATTGCTTCGCCTCTGTTCTTCTCAAACTACCACGAAGTTCGTGCCACAGCTGCATGCTGCAAGGGCAGTCCAGCAAGGGGGTAGTAGTACCCCAAAGCCAGACGGAAATGTAAATGTGACCAATAATGGCAGAACCAACAGGCCCCGACCGGCCAGCAATCGTCAGTAGTCACTGTTCGTCCACAAACAGCAGTAGCAGCAGCAGCAGCAGCAACACTTGACAAAAAGGAATGGATCATTTCTTTTCGTGTCGTTTTGTCTCCGCCATTCGAAACGCTGGGGCCAGTGAGCCTGGTAGGTTTCGGAAGGTAGTGTGTCCTTCCGAGATGAAGGAAGCCTGCGATGACATGTCCATTCTTGCTCTCCGTCGCCCATTCCCATTCAAGGTTCAAAGTGGTCCGCATTGTTCCTCTTCTCGGGTGGCGGTCGAGCGGCCGGAAACGAACTCCTTTTTGCTATATATCATGAACCATGGTTTGCATAAGGATAATGCTAAGACAACAGGCCGTCGGGTTTAAAAAGAGAGAGGGTAGCGCTTCCACCTTCTCAGCTGGAACGATTGTCAGCGGCATTTGGAATTTGTTTGTGCAGCGACCATCCATGGGGAAGGAGTCTTTTTGTTTGGTTATTTTTTCTCATACTTCTCTCACAATATTCACAACCTCCTCCCTCTCTTGCAGGAGTTCCGCGGAGAAGTTCCTTACGCCACACCACACCGAACGCAAAACAATGGTCAACTTGGGGTGTTGGTCACACTTGCCGCCTTGCAGAGAAGAAGGGTTCGTCGTCTTCGTGCTGAACAGAATGTGGATCACACAAGCAACGAGAACCACTCCCGGGGTTCGCCCGATAAGCTTGGGAGCAAACGAACGGCTAAACTGCACCGCCAGTGTCAGTCAGCTTTTTCGCTGAGAGAAGCGCGGGGGCAAAATCTGCACCACATCATCTTGCCCACCGAATAAACGAACCTCCATCACCACCACCGCCATTTCGGTCTCGTACCACAGTCCGAAAAATCTGCACTGCTAAGCCAAACAACAAAAACAAAAAGGAATGAGCCCCACCACCATCTCGCAACCGGCATCGATGTGCATAATGCGCGCTCGGCGCGATGCACTTTCGGTGTGCCATGGATTCGTATGCAAGTTTTAGGCGCACGGGTGAGATGCTCCCGCTTTTCTTCACACCTCTCTTTGTCCTCGCCCTCTCCGTCTCTCTCTCTTCCTTCCAGTGGCCTTCAGCTAAGTGGCAAGGGTCAATAATGGAATCCATACCAAGCGATGCCACGGCAAACTGCACACAAACTCAAACGGGGGGAATAAAATAAGATAAAATAACAAAAAAAAAAACCCCTACACGAGAGAAAAACCAAATGGCCACCACCACCACCAGAAAGGCCATCACCTTCGCGGCCGCCACCGCCGCCCGAACAGACTCGCCTTTCCTACCACCCGCCCATTTGCTGCTGCTGCTGCTGCGCGCCACTGAATGGGATGATAAATATTTCACAAACCGAAGGTGTATAAATTTAACCGGAATATTAAGTAGGTTATTCATGTATGCGCATAAATATCGTCCGCGTCGTTCTCTTCAAAGAAGGGAAGGGTTGGTGTGTCTGTGTGTACAGTAGGCACACTAGAGAGCAGCGCCATTCGCGGTTCTGTTCCTGAATCTCCGCACCAAATGCATACGAAAAAAAAAGAGCAGGGAAACACACAACACGAACGGACAGTCGTGGTGTGCACCGGGGGTTGAAAATCGGTCCAGTAACCGACACGGACCACGAACCGGATTCTGTGAGTGTGTGTGTGTGTGGCTAGGTAAATGCGCATACATTCTTTGCCCTCAGCCCCACTCTCTCTCTCTCTCTCTCTCTCTCTCTCTCTCTCTCTCTCTCTCTTTCGTCTTGCAACTCGTCTCACTCGGCTCGTGTGCACATATCGCTCATGTGTGTGCCAAGCTAATGCATGCAATTTGCAACACAGAAGCCACCACGGAGCCACCAGCAGTAGCAGGCGCGCAACACCATCCACAACCGGACGAACCGGCACGCCCCCATCACCCCTGGCACCCCCAAAAGGTTTGCAAACAAGCTCCCGCACAGGCCACTAAGTAGCCGGTCTCGCGCGCACACACGTCTCGGAAGGATTCCCTGCACCCTGGAAGGGTGCCCTGCAACTTGGTGGCTGGACTGGACTGGTAGAGCTCCACACATCCGTGGGAGTCACGATGATGCGGCGGCACTGGTAGTTCTTGCCTGCACACACACGCCTGGCCCACTACTGCCGGGTGTGGGTATGCTCGCACGCTTTGCGATGATTTATTGGCCCCGTTTTGGAGGCTCCCGGGGCGGGCGGTGGTTTGTGTGTGCCCTTTTTCACGCCCTCGTGAGCGGACCACAGCAGAGGAACCTCTTCTATTTTTTTGTGTTGCATTTATTTATGCTTCCAAGATATTCCTCCTCGGTGACTATCTTTTTCTATCTGGGCTCGCGACCGGCTATTCCGGGCTAGGTTGCAATTATCCGGGGCGCACGGTGGCCCAGCAGTAGCAGCAGCAGCAGCAGCACCAGCAGCCGGAGAGATCTAGCCAGATCACTCTCTCATCGGGTGGGTGTGCGCACGGAACGGAATGTGGAGAGTCGCACAACCTTCACAGCAGAGGTGCGGCTCTTATGTTCCTAAGGCTTCCCCACACAACTACACCGTTCGATTGCCGGGTGGGTGGTGGAAGGGATTGGATTTCAATTAGGTTTCTGATTTATTTATTTTTTGTGCTGACGCACCTGCCAAGGTAATGGCGTGAAAACAGAAATCCCGTGAGGCATCGGGCAGAATATACGTGTGCCCATGTTTTGGACGGAGAGAGCTGGAGAGAATTTACGTAGTTCGGGTAGAGTTAAACCTGTGGCCAGATGTGGTTTACCGTGCGCAGATGCTTTATTGATGGATTTGGTTGACGTATGGATTTGGTTGAGATATGTATCCATGAAATGGACAACATGGATTTTTATTGGTGTTTTCTTCAGTTAATTCAGCTATAGAAATTGAAGAATTTACATCATGACAGAAGCCTAATATCCCATGTCAGCAACCAAGCAAAGATTTGGCCCTATTCCAGATTCGATCTCACGAACAGTGTGCACTATTAGCTACGCGGAGATAATTACACCACCAGCTCGACTCCCTACCGACGTCGTTCAATGCCAAATAAAACCAGTTGCACTGTCACAAGCCAAAAGCAAAGTGCAATGAAACCTCAATCAAACCGGAACAATCAATGCTATGAACTCTTTGTTTGCGTAGAGATAGAGTGATATATCAAAACAAAGTTGTTTTTATTGCTGTTGGCTATAATTTGTTTGACAAGAATTGATAGTTGAGCCCATGTTCAATCTTCCTCACATGTGAAGGATCCACCAAACCCTCAAACCGAGCTTCGATCTCAGGACTGCGCGAAGATATCGACACTACGAAGTCAATTGTCGGAAGATTCGTTAAAAATATCATAAAATTCGTAACATTATCAAAAATGAAAACTGCGTTGAATTCTATATAAAACGACGTCTTAAATGTCCTGAACATCTCCCACACGATTATTTACAATCGATTTATGGCTCACAGTGAACAGTCAAGTAGTCTTGAACATATTCTTTATTGGGGGTTGAACAGTTCAATCATAATTTTCCCCCTTGGCGTGAAAGATCAAACCCAGTGGCCTAACCTTTTTTATCGAATAAACCGATATGAACCGCTCCCCCCTCGTGTGTCCTTATTCGTGTAAGTGTAATACCAGCGTGCTCGAAGGAACTCTCCCCCTGTCATGCACAACACGCCGCAATAGCTTTGTGCTCCGTGCGCTCATAAAGCCGCTCCAATAAAGGTTATTACCCTCGCGACAGTGCCACCCACCCACAGCCAGACAGTGCCGGAAAACTAATCAACACTTTCGATAACACCCATCGACGATATACACCACGTCAAAGTGCCTTTGGAACACATCACAACACACACACACACACGCGCATCGATATTATTGAAGCGAGACTGGTCTTGCAGCAAACCAAATCGTCACTCTCGTCTTTATGCTGATCGTCTGATAATCCAGCCCCTTCGCTTAGCACGGAAGTACGTCACCCTCATCGATAAGTCCCCGTCGTCTTCGCTAATGCTGGGAGCCTAGGTCTTAGTACGTACGGCTCATAATTAAATGAAATCAAGCTACTTTCGGTGCAGCTTATCGTGTGCAGGGGGGGATATAAGACATAATGAATTCTACTCCTCCCAGGCCAGCAGTCAGAATCGAAGGGGGAGAAAACATAAATTACCCATAGCAAATCCTCTCCACCGACTGTTTTTACGAGGTGACACACACGAGCGCACGTACTCTTCTCCCTCCAATAGTCATTTACAGGTTTTCGGGATGGTTTTAGAGCGCGCACTGGAAGCATCCGAACCTACCCGCCGGCATGACATTTAACGCCTCATACGCCATTGCGTAAAGTTAATATTCATGCCGATCATGTGCCGATCGATTCAAGCAGGTCAGTGGCGCACGCGGAGTGTTTTGTTCACCCTGATCCGACCGACCCGAAAACCCCGCCATTTCGAAACAACGGGGCGTGGAAGTCGCTGCCGATGACATACGGCCCGCATACCCCCCGATGGGACGGGGAAGTTTTTCCCGAACGGGTGGGGTGGCACAGAAAAACAAACCGTTTCGAGCGGAAAGAGGTGTCAAAGTCACCGACAGGCCCGAAAAGGGCGGCGATCCATAAGCCCTTCCACCCCGACCCTTCCGAGCCTGCTGCTGGTTCTGGTCAATTTTTAATCCTGCCAGCAAGCGATGTATGGTGCCTGCCAAAGGTGTGTAAATAACCTTTCCTCCCTGCGAGCGGTGTGTGCGAGCTCCCGCTGTCAGCCAAGAGGGAAAACGCATCGCGTCCACCCCCTTGCTTTTCCACCTTGTAGGACAGCAGCAGCAGCAGCAGCAGCAGCAGTGTCGTTCCGGGCAATCGTCCCGGGTGTTATTGTCATCGCACGCGCGCACACGTGCAACGGTTGTCGGAGGGGGTGGTGTAGTATTCGCGTGAAGAACGCATTTGTATGCAGTCGTGGTCGGGAGGCGCCCACGGGTTGTGGAGCAGCCGGGTTGCGGCAACCCGGGAAGCCCAACATCGTGCCCAATTGGGAGCTTGGCAGCGAATAGGAAACCCTGTGCACTGCGTATCAATAGTAGCATTGCCAGCAAACACGAGGGCTACATGCAATGGGAGGCAGCGCAATACAGTAGGTGACAAAAAAAATGAAAGTGTTGAACGTGCTCTGTTGAAATTGTTTTTTTTTTTGGAAATTCCACGATTAAATTAGAATGTTTTGAGAATATATTAAAAAGACACTTTTATATGTCTCGTGGAGCCGAACTGACGTGTTAACACTGGCCTAAACTTAAAGTTTGCAGCAGATACAACTTCGATAGTTACCCAAAAACGACTATTTTAATACAAAATGCTCTTTTTTAATGTTCTTCTGGAATGCATCAAAACACGCATTTGGATACGACAATTGTTTAACTTGGAATGCGTAAAGCGTTATCTGTCAATTGTTTTTTTCGATATCAGACTATTCCGTCTTCCGCTTGATTACACATAGTATTGCTGCACGATATAGGGTTTTCCAAGTCAGTTTCGAATGTAAACATTGTTAATCACCGTATCCAAAATGTTTTTCAACAGCTGTCAAATGGTTTATTTGTTTCAAAATGAAATTTCAGTTTCAACACATGATTTTCAACACACAACAAAAACTGTCAAACTCAATCCAATTTGAGACGTGTTGAAAATTATGCTGTAGATTTTAAAAATTATTATGATGGAAATGAAATGTCAGATCGATGTGGATCGATTTTGCATGCGGTGAATATTTTTTTTTTCGAAATTCGGCTTGGAAACCCTGTAAAGCACAACAAACATCCAAAATTATATTACTTTTATATTAACCAAAAAAAAAAACAACCTTCCAACCTTAAGTCTGATTAAAATGATGAAAAAAAAACAGACGACGAACCCTTTGTTTTTTTTAAACTCGTTATAAATTCAAGATTCCGACTCGTTTCAAGAAACAAAAAATATTTCAGATAACAATACCACAATTCATAAACTTTTCCAAGTCTCTGAGGTAAAGGATTCGTAAAGATTTCTCATAAAAAAGGCGTAAGACTTTCATGGCACTTTCCTTTTCGAAAGTATAAATTAGAAGATGTCAATTAATCGATGTCCCGTGAGTTTTACGAATGAAGTCACTCCTAACTGCAAAGAAGAAAAAAGTTTAATACTTCCTTTTTCCATCAACCACTGTAGCTGTATACCCTTCGCCTTGGCGCCACTAAGATCCAACACCTACGAAGTTCCCGCTCATTAACCGACACACAACGTTTCGTCCAAGTACACACACCTAAATACACACTCCCCGCGGCAAAGAACCGACGCAACTTTAGATGTCACCATGCTGTCCCCCCCCCCCACCCCACTTCTGGGACGTAAGTGTGAAAATCCAACGTGAGAAAGATGTAGCTGCAGAGTGGGAGGATGATGTTTCTCCTTTTTGTCCTATGCCCTTTTTAAACATTGCAATGGCACACACACACACACACATGCACACGCAGTGCATTTCCATCACTATGATGTTCTTCTCTTTAGCACTTCATTTGTACACCTACGCATGTGTCTTCACTCTTGATGCAACCCTTTTTCGGTGTACGGAAAACCCAGTGGCGGCGCAAACCGAGGGATTGCATGACCGTCGGTGATAAATCGTTGCGTGCCGGTGGTCGGGTCGGGCAACACGCCGAAAGTGACTCCCCGGACTCTCTCTCTCAATCGAGCTGAATGCAAATGCATAACAAATGCCCGGCACGCACACACTCCATCACGCGGTGTTGCGCACAGGGAAGATGTACAGAAGTGGCGTGAGCGTGGGGCACTCTACTTACGCGCGAACATTCATCACACGGGGGCTCGGGGGTTTCTGGTTGCTTTACAAAGTGAGGTGGTACATTCAGCAGACATCCACTAAACTTACCTGGAAGAGGGCGAAAGAGAAAACATGGAAAGATAAAAGTAAGTTTAATTTTAGGAACAACTGACTAGAGTGTTAAAATTCAACCAAAAAGCAATGATTCTGAAAGACTTTACACAGAATTGGCGAAGCATCCTTTTTTCGAGAACGTTCCACAGTTCCAAAGTTAAACAGTTGGCTACTTGAAATCGATTAGCCCCTAACGACCTCACCGAACGCAAACACACCCGGCCGAGGAAAGCGAGAAAGCGAAAAGGCTTTTTTTACCCCCCGGGGCAGCAAAAATCAATATTAGCTTCATCAAAAACCCGGACAACACTTATTTTCCGCGATTGGTTTGCGAGGCTCTATCTGGGAAGAAATCCGGACCAACCACACACACACCATCGTGAAAAAGAAAGGCAGAAAACCAAGCACACACAGACACACATTGGAAAGGTCAATTCCAACCGAATAGCCACGCGATAAGCCTTGGGCAAGCAAGCAAGACTAGCGGCAGCAAATGGGGCACAGAACTGAGCTTGAACGATATTTCATTTCCGATTCCATAACTTCCGACCGTGTACGTACGTACGTGCCTGCAGTGGCGAGAACGTACGGAATCGTTTGGTACCAACGAAAAAAAAAAAAACAAAAAAATAAAGAGAGTAGGACGGAAACCTCAGAATTCTCTCATCTGACACAACCATTACCTACGCCAATTAGCTTCACCGCGAGGCATCCGGAGCTTTTGGGAAGAGCAAGGAGAGGAAGAAGTGTTGTGTACATTTCCGCTCCAACATGTTGGATTGCTTTCTTCGGATGAAGTAGTCTGCCCTTTGCCAGAACCGGAATTGGGATGTAGCTTTTCACTGTTCTTCCAACTTCAACACCCAAAAAAGGACCCTTATTAGTGATTTCCATCAGCAAGTGAAGGTTTTCTCGATTGAGAAATAACGAGCATAAGAGCGCCAAAGAGTGGCTAGAGCCCTCGTAGCAGCTACTTCAGTGCTTTATTTGTTTTTGCCTTTTAAAAAGCTTTAAATCTTCAAGAAAAACTCCAAACTCCATAGTGCAAACCGTCTAGTGTTGAGGATTTGTAAACACACTCTCACACACACACACATGTGTTCGTCCCAGTTCCTCCACACCAACCGCTGATGACCTTCTTAACGCTTGATGCTCGCCATTGTTTGAAGACTTCCAAGCACTAACACACACACACACACACAC
>AXCO02003237.1:0-24354 GCA_000473525.2 Anopheles melas | reverse complement strand
AACAAGAGCCTGGAAATGCTACTTCCATGTTGCGTTTCGTTTGAAAACCGTTTTAAATCTCCATAATCCATGAAATATTTATATCTTCACGCACACTCGACCACAAACACTGCTGCTGCTGCTGCTGCTGCTGATGATGATGATGATGACGATCATGATGAGGGGATGATGATGATGAGGAGGTTGCCACGCTAAATTGAAATAAAAACGGGAACTAATGTGTTATTTTTGATAATCAACCAAACCTCCGAGCTGTGCCGAGGATCCTTTCGGTTTCGGAGTGAGACAACGAAACGGAGACGAATCATTTATCACGACTGTGTTCGTCTGCGGGTTTTTCGCTTCCCTTAATGCACGACGCACCGTGATCGGTGCCTTTCGCGCGTGTTTGTGATCGTGATCCTTGCCGTGGTTCATTATGTCGATCAGCGTACCTTTTGACGGTGACGGTTACTCATCACCCGAGTACGGCCCCCGAGAAACGGAAGCCAACCGGAGCGCGCCCCAAACCATAGGACCGGCACCTGGACGGCAACGCAAGAGAGTGTCCGACGACAGAGTGTGTGGTTGAAGTTTTGAATTTTAAATCGCAAGTAATATGAGCCGGCCACAGCTACCGTGTCTCGGCAAACGGTCCCTTAATAAAGTGCCAACTCGTCGTGCCGTGTGTGTGTGTGTGTCGGGATTCCTGAAATAGTTTCATGGCTCATGAGGTCTGGGTGATTATTTGCTGCGGGCCCGGGGGCAGTATGTGCACGATCGGGTCGAGTTAGTTTCATATTTCGCAGCACAAATCAATCGGTGACGGGTGAACTTTCCATCCCCGGCAGTCATTTATTGCACCTACTTTTGGGCATGGGAAAATGTTGACTTCGGAAGAGACATTGCTTTCCAATGAGTCACTAAGAGTGTAGCTTGAGCATGATATATACTCTAGCAAAGCTTAACTAATGATCGGATTTAGCTCTAGCCAATTCCTCCATAAACTGGGCATCATTTACCATTGCAATCACGTTCACGATTGTCTTAATATCATTGTGATTGTCCCATAATAACAATAAGTCCCATAGTTCATTCTGTTCCATACCATAATAGCTTGTAAATTTGACGATTGTCAATCGGAATAACCTTCACATGGTCCCTCGATAATTGTGCACAGCTTTAACCACCCTACTGGTAATGTGTCAATTTTCCTCCAATTCCAACATGTTGCGAAAACGCTGCGTGCGTGCCAGCCGAAATTAGTCAAATCTCAAGCCAACTACACCATTAAGCAATTCTCAGACGATCGAATCCAACTCAAACGCTCAGTCATCCCTCCTCGCACAGCTGCAAGCGAACTCAGCCCGCAAACGATCATGATGATCAAGCTCGGGCTCGGGGCCAGAATTTAGGAAAATGGAGAAGCAACAGACCCCAAAAAAGGCCCCCCCTAACACTCCAGCACAGCACGATAATGGCGGCTCACGATGGTACCCATCACATCCGCCCCATACTGGGCCCGATCTCGGTGGCGAACGGGGCTCCCGCCTCCCCCAATACCGGAACGCGCGTTTCGAAGAAACAGAAATCACCCATAATGAGATAATTTAAAGTTTCCAAATTAACTCCCCGAAAAAACAGAACACCAAAAGGAAGAAAAAGAACACTTTGATTCGTGCTCTCGTGGCTGCAGCACACCCCGCAGGCATCGCTTTCGGGGTTGTGGTGCTTCGTTTTGAAGATTTAGTTTTTACTCTTCTCTCTTTCCCTCTCGGCTGTTTCGCGGTGTTTACGAGTGTGTTCCATCGGGGAATGGCTAGCACGGGCACCTATACGAAAAACAGACACACGGAAAGGACAGACGATGCCTTCATTGGAAACCATGAAAGATGGTACCCCCACCGAGAAGCCCCCCAGCAGTGAAGGAACGGGGAAAATTTTTGATTAGCATCAACCAACGTTAGACGACGATCAGCCCCTCGTAAACTTGAGCATCAGCTCCAAAAAGGAAGCAAAAAGCTCCAACAAACTCAGTGACTCCAATGCGCACTAAAGGGGGGGAGGGAGGGAAGGACATGGAAGGGTTTCGCTCTGCGGGAGAACACACAGAAAATGACCGAAAAAAGGGAAGCGAAGATGGCCCCAAAGATGAGGATAAAGTGGGAAGGAAAAGCACGATATCTTCTTGCTGGTCGCGCCAAGGATTGCCTCGAACATAATGAGTTAGTTACACTTAACATGTTTTTCAAGGCAGTGCGCAGGCTGGCAGGCAGGCAGAAGAACACGATCACAAAGTATGGTTTTGGAGTTTTTTCGGGAAGGTCAGATATCAAGTGATCTTTTTCTTTTTCTCTTTTTTATTAAACATTTCGATACAGCAAATGGAGCTCTTTCGAATGAAGATAAGCGTACAGCTTGACTGCATTTAAAAGCGTTTTAAAACACTGATAAACACCTGCGAGAAGAGTGCATGAGGAGAAGCATCGAGTTATAAGGAACTGTTCTAATTGAATTAGCAAAACATTACTTTCTGCATTTCCGTTAACTTCCATCAATTCGTTTTACATCATTTATTCCTAGCAAACATGAGCTTTGTGCTTAACGAACTATGCATAATAAAGCTTCGGTGTAATGTTTTAGTAATAATTTCGCACGAAACAAAGAAAAAAAATCCCTCCCCTGGCTCTAAACATTACTATCTCTCTAATTGGCAATTTATTAATTATAAAGCTAACTCTTACCGTAACAAGCGCAAATCATCCTCACACGATATTTCACGCACGATTTATTTATTCGCCACTCAATGGGTGCCCACCGGGGCGACCTCAAACCGTCCCTAACGAGGACCATCACCCATCAACAACAACGGCCTGTGCATCGCGGCACAACCGGCACAGCTCGAGCGCGCAAAGGAAGTAATCGTTTCCACGTGCATAATCCAAGGTGGCTATGAACTGGCACCCTTCATCGCGGCGAGACGCGATTACTCTGCGCACGGGCGCGCGAGTGGTGGTGGTAACGACTTTAATGAGCATAATGCGCGCACACTCGCCTGTCTCCGCAATCAAACAAACGCAACGCACAACGAAGCCATTTTGGCGGCTTTAGTTCAGACTTCCAATTAGGTGGATCATACGCCCACCATCATGGCGAAGGGAGGTGAAATTTATGTCCCGGTGGCATCTAGCAAGGGCGGCACGACGCAAATAGTGCATTCCAGTGCACGATCGGTACACCCAGCGGTGCTGCTCATTAACCGATGCTAATGAAATTGTGAAAATCATGAACATTAAGATGTGGAGTGGACCTCGGGCAATGGCCTCCCGACAGGGCGGGCGAACCTACCTTTAAGTGCTAATCGTCCCCAATCGGGTCGATCGTGACTAGAGTGCAGCTAAACTCCCTTTTCGCCACAGTCACACGAGTAAGAAAACAGCAGGCAGAAAAGTGCTCGCAAAAACCGTAGCTCCCTTTTAAAGCTGCAGTTGTTTTGTTTTTGTTATCCTCGAAATTAATCACCAACAAACAACAGAAACGTTTCAGTGGCCAGAGCTCATTTGCATGCTAATGTGTTGACGATGCAAGGCGCCGATTTTCTTTCCAGCCCCCTCTTTTTTTTTGTTTTTTGTTTGTGTCTCTTGCTGGCTAAAAACTGCACTCTGTAGGTAGTGCACACGGGTGCATACACGCGTTCGACTTGCTGCTGCTGCTGAGTGAAAGGACCTACCGTTGATTGGCCAAAGCCGCCCGGAAGCTTATTTCCATCCAGCGCTACCTTCGTACGAGTGTGTGTGAGTGTGTGTGTTAGTGTGCTGAATAATTGAGAAATTATGCACAATTTAAATGAATTTGTTCAGTAATTATTCACCTTCGGAGGCTAGTTTTCCTTCGGCCGGCCCTGCCACATGCCATCGATGCTGGTGCGAGCGAGACATGGAGATTGTGATAACAGCATGCACCTCTTTTCGGGGTAGGTTATGGACTCCGCCGACCAATACAGCCAAGCTGAAGCTATTAGCTTACGGGGTTGGGTTAGGTAGTAAATTGTGTTATCAATGTCACAATCTCGTTTTCCACACGTCGATAAACAACACCTTAAGACGGGGCCTGATAGTATCGGAACCTTACGATGGTCTGTTGGGGCAGTTGTTCTGCGATACATTGTTGTTTAATTAATTCTCAAAACACTTTGTTGTAAACTGGTAATGTAAAGTCGAGTATCAAAATAAGGTTGCAAAATTTATGTGACAAAACGGCAATGGGAATGGTTGTGTAACATTGGAAGAATCGTTGAGCAAAATATTCAAATTATATTCAATTATCATAAAACATGTGCCAGTACTCTGTTTCAGTGTACTAGGTCAGTGAATAGAGGCAAGATAAGATTAGATTAGAACAGTTGACTCATGCAAAACACTTGTACCAACACCACCGGACGTACCGTTATCGCCGTTAGCGTTACAGAGCTATTTATAGATGCCCCTAATCAGTCACATCTTTCAGTTCGAACTGTAGCGGCACTGTGGCAGTAGTGACAAAGCCCATTTTCATTTTGAGCTTGCCGTAATTCCATCCCACCTCGTACCTACGCACAAGCCGTGCAATAACGATCTCCATCTCCATCATCGCCAGTCGTTTGCCAATGCAACTTCTTGCACCGAATCCAAACGGGAGAAAGATGAACGGATGTGCCTCCTTGCCACTGGGTATACCCGTGTCCTGTCTTTCGAGTAGCCATCTTTCCGGCAGATATGCGTCCGGCTGAGGGAAGTAAGTTGCATCACGCTGCAACGCTAGCGTTCCCATCACTACCTCCGTCTTAAACGATTTAAGCATTAAAATTTTATCTGTAAATGGATCCTTCCTCTACGATTGCTTACTCCTTTCGGTATGCGATATCCTTGCAGGACGATATTATGGCCCACGTTGCGCACGTTTGCTGGCGTTGGTTGGTACAGCCGCAGTCCCTCCTTGATACAAGCACGCAAGTACGGCAAGTTGCGCATGTTTTCCGGCGTCAAGGGTGAATCATGGTGCGGAAGAATACTACGCAGCTCTTTGCGCAGCAGGGCCTGCTTGGATGGGTTTTTCGCAAGACAGTACAGAATGCCAAACGTACTCGATGATGTCTGCGAAAAGTGATGTCAACAAGCCATTCTAAATTCATGATCAACTTGATAAAGATCAACCTTACCGTATCGATTCCGGCCATTATCATGTCGAAAGCCATCACCACCGCTAGCTGCTTGTTCGACTTCAGCAGTTTCTCCAGGACGCTCTGAGTTCCTTCCATCTTGGGTGCTTTTTCAATCCTCCGGACTGCTTCATCGATTTTTCCCATCACAAGACTACATTCGTACAAGATTGATAAGACTTGTAACTGAGGATACCGTTTTATATCTTTATTTTCCAACTCACTTTGTTAAATTATCTAACTCTTGCATCAGCAACTTGAGCGATGGAGTTTGGAAGTATTTCCAAAGAACATATTCAGGTTCAAACTCCAGCCGGCACATCAGATCGAATATCTTTTGCACATGCTGCGGGGTCGAAATAAACACCTTAATGATAATTATCTTTCATTCGCTCTAAACATACCGAAATGATCGCCTTTGCCCCTGTTGTCTGTTCCGGTCGGAGTACACCAAGCCGCGTGTCCAGTGCGAGCACTCCCATCGTTTCTAGTGCCCAACGGTTCAGCCACTGGTTGAAATCGGCCGGTACTTCACACTTTGCATCGCGAAGTTCAGCCACACTGTGTATAATTAGACATTTAAGCTAAAAACATCCGCAAGTTCCCACATTCAACCCATCTTACATTGTCATAAACTCTCTCGCAACAGCATCTACCTGATCCACGTACAGGCGAATGATTTTCGGTTGCATCATTACCGGGTTCACGATGGTCCGCAGCTGCTGCCACGTTTCACCTTGCCTAGAGAGAACAGTAATTACTCGACGAAACGTACCATCGTAGGCCTCCAACCTCACTCACGTCGTTATGAGCCCGCTCAGCTCCCCAAACACCTCCGGGCGCACCTCCTGCCGATAGTAGGATAGCGTTGCCGAGCTTCTCCGTATCGGCCAAGCACCCTCGGTGCGAAATACCTTTGCAAAGTCTTCCGGTTGAAAGGTAACCACTATGTCCGGTCGGCCAAACATTCCCTTGATGCGTATCAGGTCACCGTAATCTTGACGCCATCGAGCAAACAGATCGGCACCGGTGAGTTCGTAATAACGGCCTACAAAGAGTTTTTGTTTTCACAAGTAGCTGATCTTTAGCATCAACGGTCGCTTTACCTCCTTCTTTGAATTCCTTCGCAAACGCAAACAACTTCGGACTGGGAATGGCTTTGTACGGCTTTGCGTTGCTCCATTCCGGATCGATGTACTGCTTCGTTGCTGCGGCAACGGTGTTTACATACCTTTTTGCGCACAAACGTTCAGTGGAACCACGACACCTTTGCATCAAAGTACGCCAAGCCATTTTTCGGAAGGGAAAATCACATGCGCACACAACTAGCATACGCGAAGGGTGCATCGAACTGAAGGTGCTGAGTGCTTCAATCAATCGCAGCGTTTTAGTGAAGTGTGCTAACAAACAACATTATTATCTAGACAGCAGAGTGACAAGCTATTTTACACATCAATGGTAATACAGGGTGATTCATTGAATTGTAGTGAGCGTTTTCGTGAGTATATCTTATCAATGATATTTTACATTCGTTTTCAGAAAATGTCATATTTCCTAAAGCAACTGTTTGTAAAGTGACGTGTCAACTTTTATTTCAGCTGTATTTTAGCAGTTGAATAATTATTTTAATCCACCCTGTAGAGCACCATGTAACGCCTTCAATACTGGGAATTTGTTACAAGTCGTAGGAAGACAGTTTGTTCGGGTTCTCCTTCACAGATAACATAGTTTCATAGGACATAGCTCCCACTGTTTCAGTGATCTACATCCCGCAGTTCAAACTGCAGCGGATTGGCAGGAATGTTGATCAACGCTTGCTTGAAGTGTAGCTTATCATAATTCCATCGAAGTTCGAACTGCCGCACCAACCGGGCGGTAATCATCTCCAACTCCATCATGGCGAGCCGCCTACCAATACAGCTTCGTGCACCAAAGCCAAACGGAAGGAAGATGAAGGGATTCGAATCCTTTGCACTCGGCACATCTGCAGGGCGTTCGGAAAGCCAACGTTCCGGTAGATACTCCGAGGCTCGGCGGAAGTACTTCTCGCTACGCTGCAATACCGCCGAACCCATGGCAATGTCCGTCTGGAGAGATGGAAATAACAATTTCAATACACATTCTTCTTAAGTTTAGCTTCTTTGAGGTACACTTACTCCCTTTGGAATTTGATAGCCCTGCAGGACCAAGTCCCGACCAGCGGCACGCATGTTTCCAGCTACGGGTTGATACATTCGCAGACCCTCCTTGATGCAGGCTCTAAGGTATGGTAGATTGTGCATATTCTCCGCCGTCAATGGTGAGTCCTTTCTGGGCAAGATAGTACGCAGCTCTTCACGCAGCTTAGCCTGCTTTTCCGGATTCTTCGCTAGACAGTACAGCACTCCGGTCGATCCCGATGATGTCTGCAAGAATTGATCGTTATTTTGGAAGACTGAAGATTGAAGAAGACAAAGAAGATGCACTTCCAAAGCTCATACCGTATCAATTCCAGCAATAAGCATATCAAGCGACATGATCACTGCAACGTGCTTGTTGATCTTAAGCAGCTTCTCCAGTACGCTTTGATTGGCTGAGTTTGAAGGTTGTTTCTCGAGACGCTGCTTGGCTTCATCGATTTTGGCCATGATCAATCTGTAATACGAAAGACAATTAAATTGAAACTTGCTCTGTAGTATTTCCTCCTTGGATCTTCTTACGCTGTCAGATCATCGAAGACGCTCATCATCTTCCTATAGGATGGTGTACTGATGTACTTCCAGAGCGACATTTCCACGTCCAACTTATACGTTAGCTCGAAGATGTTACGTACAAGCTGGAATATTCAAATGATTCGTTAATAACTTGATCATAATTAGTTGCAATCGTCAGAGATGCCTACTCCAAGGATCGTTTTGGCTTCTTCCGTCTGTTCATCCTTCAACACACCAAACCGCGTGTCCAGCGCCAGAACACCCATCGTTTCAAGCGCCCACCGATTAAGCCACTGATCAAAGTCCTTCGGTAGCTCGTTCTTCTCATCCCTCATGCCTGCTACCCTGCAACAAAAAAGAGATTGTAAAACACCTTACCATCCTTGCCTAGCGTACACAAATTAACGCTTACAGTGTCATAAACTCTCGCGCTATTTCATCCACCTGATCGACGTAAAGTTTAATTGTTTTCGGTTGCATCATTACCGGGTTTACGATGGTGCGCACCTTCTGCCACTTTTCCCCGTGTCTGAAAGTACGAAATGGAACGATTCATATCAGCTTTTGCCATGTTTACACCTCTCACTTCCTTCAGTAGATGATAAGATGCAACTACTTACTCCGTGACTAGACCGCCCGTCTCGCTAAAGATGTCTGGTCGTACGTGCGTACGGTAGTACGTAAAACTATCGAACCCACGGCGTATCGGCCACTGTCCCTCGTTGCGGAACACCTTCTCAATGTCAGATGGGCTGTACGTCATAATGATATCTCGGCGACCAAACATTCCCTTAAAGCGAACGATATCACCGTAATCTTCCCACAAGCGGGAATGCAACTCCGCCAGATCCAGATTCGCGTAGCGACCTTTAATAAAAGGAGCATATTTTTAATTGTGCATAGCACCTCCACACGCCTAATTTAACTAACCATTTTTGCCAAACATTCGGACCATCTTCATGAAGGACGGAGTGGGGATAGATTCGTACGGTTTCGCCGTGGACCATTCCGGATCGACGTGTTCGACCGCGGCCTGTGCACTCAGCAGCCTGTTCGATGTTGTCGCATACGGAAGTACGCTGGATCGTAGCCAATGTTGCCACAGTGGAGATTTTAACACGTTCATTCTGCACTCACTTTGCTGTAATACACTTTTTGCACAGAAAACTCGACACTGCTCGTTAAACAATCTGCTACACCAGCTGCTTCCGAAGCGACTGTTTCGCTCTACAATGATCTATCTAATCTGAGTGCGAAGTGATTTTGTTAGCGCAAAACCTATACATGCGTACGGGGAAGTCTGTACTGTGTATGCGTGAAGTGACGCACAGACACATTCGCGCCCCAAAAATAGCAAACTCATTCCGCGATTATTACTCACTCCACCCCCCCGTATACTCATATCAACCCTTGATAGCCATGAATGTATCGACTCGATAAGATATCGACTCCATCATAGGCGTTGTACATGTGTTGTCAATACGATTGTATAAATTGGCAATTTTTTATTAAAGTTATAAGTTCTTTTAACAATTGAATAGACCCAGCATAATAACCACCACATTAGTCCTCTAAATCCCTGATCTCAAACTTCAGCGGACACCCCGGCATGTTGATAACGGTCGTGCGAAACTTATAGTCCTCGTAGTTCCACCGGAACTCAAACTGTCTAATCCACCGGGCCAGTATCACCTCCATCTCCATCATTGCCAACCGCTTGCCAATGCAGCTGCGCGAACCAAACCCAAACGGAAGGAAAATGAACGGATTCACCTCCTTCGCGCTCGGGATGGACGCATCACGATCGTTCAGCCACCGTTCGGGAATAAACTCAGTCGGACGGTGAAAGTATTTTTCATCCCTCAACAACACCTGTGCACCCATCGCAATGTCCGTCTGTTTTTGGAAGAACATTTTGTGGGGTTTTGTATAGTAATGTAACGAATATATTCCTAAAGTCACTTACATGGCTCGGTACACGGTATCCCTGCAGCACAATATCACGTCCGGTGGCACGAAAATTCCCAGCCGTAGGGGGAAACATTCTCATACCCTCCTTGATGCAGGCCCTAAGATATGGCAAATTGCTCATCATGCTTGCCGTTAGCCTGGTATCTTTCGTTGGCATGATCGTGCGGAGTTCGGCGCGTAGTTTTGCCTGTTTTTCGGGATTTTTGGCCAAGCAGTACAATATAGCAACGGAGCCCGCTGACGTCTAGAAGCGAATGATGAATGATTAAAGAAAGGCAAAACTAAACTCCTGGCAAAAAAGCCTACCGTATCAATGCCGGCAAATATCATATCTAACGCCATGATCACCGCTACATGCTTGTTAATACTCAACAGCTTTTTCAGGGCGCTGTGATTACTGTCAGTTGGTGGGTTCTTTTCCAAGCTTACCATTGCTCGCTCGATTTGATCCAATATTAAACTTGAAACAATTGAACAGTGTAATACATTCATAGCATAGTCGTGTGTTAAGCAATACTCACTTAGTAACCGTATCAAACAGTTTCATAAGTCTGTTAAATTTTGGAGTACTGATGTACTTCCAAACCGATGGTAGCACATCCAGTTGATACGTTAAACAGAAGATTTCATTCACAACCTGGGAATAATGAAAATTCCTATTTAATTGAAGTGAAAGGTTGTATCTCTAGCTCTTCTCACTCACATCTACCAGCCTCTGTCCTTCTCCTGAGTCCGTGGAATGCAGCACACCCAGTCTAGTGTCCAGCGCCAACACACCAGTCGTCTCGAGGGCCCAACGACTTAACCATTCGTTAAAATCGGCTGGCAGTTCATTCTTTTCGTCACGAAGATTGGCCATACTGTTGGATAGCAAATAAAGCTGTTAAACTCCATATCTTTCCTTCCATTTTGATCATATTCCTTTCTTACATCTCCATGAACTCAAGACTCACAGCATCCATCTGCTCAACGTACACCTTCACCGTCTTCGGGTTCAGCAGTACCGGATTGCAAATCCTTCTCATCTTTTGCCACGATTCTCCCTGGCTGAAAAGTGTAGACAATTCAACACTTCAATAAAGCAATTCTTCCATTAGCGCAATGGATCTCCTTACGAAGTAACCAGCCCACCCAGTTCACCGAAAATCTCTGGCCGAACCTGCTGCCGGTAGTATGTCATCGTTTCGAAGCTTCGCCGCACCGGATACTGACCTTCCGTACGGAACACTTTTTCGAAGTCTTCCGGCGCAAAGCTCATCACAACATCGGCACGGCCCATGGCCGCTGGTATGCGGTAAATATCTCCGTACTCTCGCCTCAAACGAATATGCAGCTCGATGAGATTAAGTCCATCGTAGCAGCCTATCGAAGATTGAAGATCAATATTTAATTACTTAAGCATTCAACATTTGTGTCAAAATATCAAAACTCATCTCCACGATCGCATGTAAACAAAACGCGCCAAGGTCATCTGTGCCCTTTACTATTTCATTCATCCCTCACAAAAACACAGCCAGCGCCAGCGACAGTCGGTTGCGGAAATGGTCAACACGGGCGCATCGATTACGTTCCACTCAATCAAAACAAAACCACATCATCACAAATACTATGCTTCTGTGTGTTTTTGTGTGTGTTAACCAAGCTAACTTTCGTATGCCGCACGCGTACACAAATGATCTCACTGCGCCGCACAACAGCGTTTGTTGTCACACTCTCGTTCGCGCGCGATCGCGCATTGTCGTTGGCACACTTACCACCCTTAGAAAACCCACGGAACAGCTGCCACAGCGTTGGCCCGGGAATGGATTTGTACGGTTTAGCTGTGGCCCATTCCGGATCGATCACATGCTCTGCAGTTGCAGTGTTCCGTTGCGCTTGTGCCTGAACATTGCGCCACCGGACAGATCGGATACATCCAATGGGTTTCATCAAACAGCAACGGCGCATCAACATTTTTCAGTTCAGATAAAGGTTGAGTACAAAAATAGATGCACAATTACAAAATATTAATCACACCTTTTGCAGTTAAATGTGAGTTTTAAACTAATGAAAAGTATTCATACATTTCCTTGAAGAGCTGTTAGACGCGATCTCCACCGCGCTAGCTTATCGGCGTTGTAAATTACCGCATCGTATACATTTGGTTTTGGTTGTGAGAGTAGCATCTATCGCTAAATGTTTACGTTCCACATCGTGTTCAACAGCGACGCATACGCAACGGCCAAACGCTACCAGTGACCTTGTTAGATGTCGACGCGAAGCGCGCTTTGTTTGGCTTATGCGCGTGTGTGTTGGTGCGTTACTCCGACAATTTGGCCATGACTTTGGAGATACGTAACTGTACATGTGTGCGTGAAGGGTTTCATTGTCCATCTGGTCATGTCTAATCATGTCATCAACATCTGATGAACACCTGCAAACAAGTGTTCCGAGTCAAAAGGTGATCCGCAAATTACGCTTTGCTAACGGTATTTCTCACTGGGGGTCGTTTGAAGTGGAAATAATCAAACAAGCGACCACTGAACATTGGTTCGTTGGATTTATTTGCAAAACAATAATTCCTTACCATCTAGCACCTTACCTAAGCAGTTGCTCAATCGCTCACTTCCTTCAGCTGGAACTTTAGATCGTTCGCAGGTATGTTGACAAGTGTGGCTCTGTACTTCAGCTCGTCATAATTCCATCCAATATCATACTTGCGCACCATGCGAGAAACCAGTATCTCCATCTCCATCATTGCCAACCGTCTGCCGATGCAGGAGCGGGCTCCGAATCCGAACGGCAAGTAGATGAACGGGTGAACCTCCTTGGCACTGGGACAACCGGACGCAGCCTCCCCGCTAAGCCACCGTTCCGGCATAAACTCCGACGGACGGGTAAAGTAGCCTTCCTCTCGCTGCAGTACCAGCTGGCCCATTCCTACGAGAATCTGGAGCAGAAAAGCTTTCCATTAGCCTGGGCTAGTCCTTTGAAACAACTCTTGTTGATGCTTACTCCTTTCGGAACGCGATATCCTTGCAGAACGAGATCTTTTCCGGTACAACGACCGTTGCCCGAGGTTGGTGGATACATGCGCAAGCTCTCCTTTATACAAGCCCTAAGGTACGGCATATTCTTCATATTATCCGGCGTGAGTGGACTGTCTTTGTTGGGCATAATCTTCCGCAGCTCGGCACGAAGTTTCTCCTGCTTGTCAGGGTTCTTGGCCAGACAGTACAGAATTCCCGTCGATCCTGAGGAGGTCTGTTGGAAATGAGGTAATATCAACGGGACGGTTCAATTGGTTGGAGCTTAACTACCGTACCGTATCAACACCAGCAAACAAACTGTCCATCGACATCGTGAAGGCCGCATTACGATCCACCTTCAACAGTTTCTCCAGAATGCTCAACGTGTCTTGATCAGCGCTTGGGTTCTTTTCCATCCTTATTACAGCTTCATCGATTCGGGCAGCAATTAAACTGGAGTTAAAACAACAGAAATGGAGCATTTGTAAACATTACTGTACTTACCCGGCAATGTACTTACTGATAAAGCTCGTCCAATGCACGCATCAGTCTGTAAAAGGCGGGTGTTTTCAGCTTCCGCCATATCGATGGTAGTATATCAAGCTGATAGAACAAGGTGACTGCCTCTTTCGTTAGCTGTGAAGTACGAGCCAAGTATCAACGAGTTGATCCCATTTACATTTACACTTGCAAAGATCTTACATCGATGAAATGGGTAACTTCGGGCGTTTGGTCCTTGTCCAGCACACCAAGCCGCGCGTCCAGCACCAGTACACCCATAGTTTCTAATGCCCAACGGTTCAACCATTCGTTAAAGTCAGCCGGCAACTCCTGCTTTTCATCACGCAGACCATGGACACTATCGAACGCGGGATTAGATTGTTAAAAGTATTTCTTTTGGAGGTTTCCCATCTCTTACATTGCCATAAACTCCCGGGCCACTGTATCGACCTTGTCCACGTACTGCCTGATGACCTTCGGCTGCATCATGATCGGATTGACGATCGTTCTCATCTTGTGCCAGTCTTCGCCTTGTCTGCAAATCAACGCAAATCTTCAAGAGAAATGCCACACCCAAACACGGGGTCACTTACTCGGCCAGCAGCCCGCCATAGCCCTTAAAGTACTCCGGACGATGCTGTTTGCGATAGTACACGAACGAATCCATCCCCGTACGCCTTGGCCAGGGACCCTCCGAGCGCAGTACCTTCTCAAAGTCTTCCGGTACGAACGTCATCACCAAATCTTCCCTCCCAAACGAACCGTTCATCCGCAAGATTGGACCGTACAGCTCGCGCAATCGTTTGTTGATATCGTACAGATTACCATCCTTGTATTTACCTGTGCGAAAACGTGAACCGTTAACCTTGTACTAGCACTTGCTTATCTAGAGCCGGTTCTGGTGCTTACCAAAAGGTCCAAATTCCTTCAGAAATCCGATTAAAGACGGTGCGGGAATCTTTTCAAACGGCAGCGCGTTCTCCCACTCCGGATCGACGGACGTGTCAGCAGCTGGTTGCGCTGTTGCGCTACGCCACCGAACCGCACCACCGAAAGGCCGGAAGCGTAGCGAATTGACGGTTGTTAATTTTAGCATCGCGAACGGGCAAACGTACGGACAGATACTGAGATGCGACCGTCCCATCGTGCCGTGAAGCTGACCGCACCGCAAACAATATGCGTGAGTGTTTGTGACGCGATGTAACAAAATCATAACGGCGCTATGCACACGAGATCGGGTGTATGTGTATGCCTGCGCATGGTTTCGCGTATGCGTGAATTCGGACCGGCGTTTATCTTGCGCGAAGCAGTGTATACGCGGCGTCTAATCGCGAGGTCATTTGTAGCGTGTATGAATGTGTTTCGTTGACGGTTCAATTAGCGGGCGTCTATGTGTTGGAGCAATAAAATTGCCAAAAAAATGCGCACTAGGCCGACGTTAACCCTTAAACGGACAGGGTGAATCGCAAAACGTCAAACAAACCACCGACGGGTTTAATCATACTTGTAGCGTATTTCATATTTTACCGAACAACCGATTGGTTCTGTTAGTTGCTCCTGTGCGGGAAATAATAACTTCACATGGTGTGTACGTAGCAATGCCCTGCAGTCGTGTAACCAGGCCCAATCGAACCGCACCAGCAACACGCGATTTTGCAATAAACTTCGCCCCAGAGTCAACAGAGAAACCGTACGGAATGTATAAATTATCACCTTCGGCAGCACCGGCAACCGGCTCGGTGGTGAGCTTTTTTGCCATAATTGAAGCCAATGTAATGTTGCCCGTTCCGACGAAACCCAGTGCCGCTGGAATAGAAAATGGACCTCGCTCGGTAAATTGGGTCCGAATTGAGTCGAATCCAATCGGCCCGCGGGAGATGATTTCCCCGTGATCGCGGCCACCGCCGCCAACCTGCCAACTTCAAACGCGATCGTACCGCATGCAAAGAGCACGGTCATCAACACTTTACGCGGTGCCGAACCGGGGGCAACCGGTGCCATTTTGATTGATTTTTCAATTACCTTTCCACCTTACACGGGGAGGTGGGAGAGATGGGGACTCATCATAATGTGTTCCCTTTTTATCGCGGCCTGTTTAAGGCCCCGAGTTTGAGGGGAAGCAAAAAGGCGACGGCAGAGAGCAAGAAACTTTCCAATTAAAACTTCTCTCCATGTCCTCGAGGTTTTTTTTCGGGATGTTGAGAAAGGAAAATTAAACCAATTAACGGTATGATTCATCAAGAATCGAAAGAGGGAATGGTGCATGGGTACGGGGCAACAACGTCCGTTGGTTGGTGTAGGTGATCGTTCACTTTAACGAATCGTATAAGGCGGGCTGAGCTCTGTTCTGTCATGCTTCGGTCCCGTTTTGGGGGTCCGGGTGATTGAGTTCTGGCAATGAGTGGGTGATTTGCACCGTTTTATGATGCACCCCATCATAACCTGTACAGCCATGTTGGTACTTATTTTAAAATACAAAATGGTCGTCCAAATAAGGAAGAAAGCTATGAGACTACAAACATAAAGTTGTTTGAATGTAGCAAAGATCAAATAACCCATCTTAGTACGCTTCACATCACACGCTACTGGTGCTTATCCACACACACAATCTCGAACAACACACACACACAGTTCCCAGACAACAACGCCAGGAGCTTGACGGGCTTCTCCCCAGGAGCTCCATTACACACCGCTCACCGCTCAGCAAATAATGTTATAAAACAAGTCAACTAGTAATGAGCAGCTTAAGCCCGGTAATTATTTAATTACCACCCAACATGCCCCCCCTTACACACTGAGTGGATGTGTCCTCGCACTCAGAACCGCCACCATCGTCATCGTCACCGAACATAATGGTGGTAATTGGCAGAGCGCAAAGCTGTCGTGTCAGGTAACGCGCTCAGGCTACCTTTTTGCGAAAGAAAGTGCGCGCAAAAGGGGCTACGCGCGCAGCTTGACCTTCGCAGCCGTACGTTCGCAATCGGGGTGATGATAGGGTTCCCCTTTCCTGCCAGCAGGGTAAGGAGCAATCGAGGGGGGAGGTAAAGTAGTGCGACAACTAGCTGACAACGCGTGTTGTTATCAGGCGTCAGCGATCTGGCTGCTGCTGCTGCTGTTGCTGCTGTGAACACGCTGCTAACACACGTAGGTACAAATTTATTTAATTAAAATTAACAAAATAGAGTGTTGCGCACCGGTCGGGCATGGGTTTTTTTAGTTGCCAAAGGTAAGGGGAAAGTGGAATGAGCAGCAAGATGGACGGAATTCTAGTCGGCTTGTCTGTTTGATGGTGTCTGCCTATTAGTGTGTTTGTTTTATTCAATTGATTAGTATAATTCTTCAATTATAGTTCATTTCTGCTGATAGCTGTAACTACATTTTCGCACATTTTATTGCTAAGAATATAGTCCTTTAGCTCTGTGTCTATCTTAACAAAATTCTAGAATTTACTTCCAAAAATACAGCTTCTTTCCTAAACATCTGTCTTTTCCATACATAGCGCATCACATGTATAGGCCACAATCGGTCACAAAGCAAATATTATTACCATCTTCTATTAAACGATTCATTACCACAGAAAGGCACAAGCTGGCTGTTTGCTATTGTCCTCGCCACAACATCAACAACAACACACCAGCTGCTGCTGCTGTGTTTGGTCAACCTAATGCTATTCTCCTAGATGTCCTACTGCTAGGACACAAGGCACCGTTCTCTTACGTACACAAAGCGAAGCTTACTTCTGCAGAGGACACTCCCGTCGTTTTTTTGCTCATCCTTAAAGGGACACACACACACACACACAATTGGTTGCTTCCTTTTGACCACCAGCGACTCAGACTGGACCGGGCAGAGGGATGCATCCCGTTGTGGTGGTTTGTAATGATTTTTATTCTTCAATGGTAGAGGGACACACACACACACACACACACGCACACAAGAGAAGAAGAGAGTAAGTGAGGGAGAGTTCCTGGTAGTTCAGGTTCGGAGGTATTGCTACATGTCAACATGGTCTCGAGAGGATTTAACCTCACGAACATGGAACCGGTAGCAGTACCGGGAAGGAGCAGTCACGCGACCGACAACCTTGTGGAGTTCTCAGTAGTTTGAGGCATGTATTTTTGAAGACTTTTCCAATCGTTTGAAGCATTTGAAGCCTTTTCAGTAGTAGAAAAACTGCTCAATACGATCATCTACATGGAACGTAAGCCTCAACCTACCTCACACAACCGATTGCTAATGGGCCTGGCAAAACATTTACACACTCCATTTACCAACTTGCAACGACTGTGCCACGCGGCCAAACGCGTTAAGTGAAACGGTGTTTTACTTTATCGACCAATCGACCAAGCCTGTGTGGGCTTACATTCCACCCACCTCGAGGTACTGGTTGATGGTTGATTGCGATTGCGAAAAACCCTCCCGTTCCGATAAAACCAACATTGCGCTGCCCAGCTTTGGTAAAAAAAAGAACCTCGATCAAATAAAACAATAGCTGCCCAGTCTGTTTATGTGTGTGATGGGCACCGCCCAGGGCAGCTAATTGCTCCAATCAACGAGGACACCCTTCGCTGGGTTTGCTGTTGCCCTTTTTTATTGTGCTGTAACCGCTTCAGTGAGCCTTCCCTTTACCTTTTATCCGGTGGCGCTCGTGGCGCTCCGGCGAGGTGTGAACTACAAAACCTTTCATCGAATTCATTACGCTCATTTCGCAAAACAAACCTTCACCGCCACGGAATGGCAAATCGAGCAAGAAAGGGCGCCACCCCGCTTATGCATCCAGAAGTGCTGGTGCGCCCGTGTGTGTGTGTGTGTGTTCGTGAGTTAAACTTAATCAAACACATGGATGCTCCTTTAATTAACGCAATCACAGTAGCGGAACTAATCGTCTTCGTTTACGATAACGAAACCCGCCCTCTTCGAGCTGTTCGAGCCCGCCTAAAACGGGGGGAGGGGGGATGGGAAGGAAATTAAAGCAGATAACCAACATGCATGCAAGTTTAGCCCTTCGTTGCCCTTTTTACTGCTGAGCATAAATGGCGCGTACGTTGAAGCTTAGCCGTTGAGGTGCGAAAAAACAAAGCAAACAAAAAAAAAAAAACACACACACACACTATGAACACAATTTATGCCACCACCATCTATTCATCGCATAAAATGCGGCTAAGCCGCAAAGGCAACGATAAATGTGATAAAGCTTCCCGTTCACGTGCTAAGTACAACATAAACATCACACACCATTTACACAGCGCGCACACACAGAGACTCTTCTTCCGATTATTTCCCCACACTCGCACACATTCCCCATAGCAGGCGCTGGAGCTGGACAAATGGGAGTCCGAGCGATTCAAATCATTCATGGCGCTGGCATGGCCTGCTAAGAAACAAAGCAGGGAAATATATTCTGCAAATTAAGGCAATTCTTGGTGGCTATTGTATTCACACATCCAGTCGCTGCTGATCGTCAGTGGGAATAAATTAAAGCACAATGCACTCCCCTTTTGGGGGATGGGGGCGGGAGGCGGTTTTTACACCCACAATAACACGTGCTAGAAAGCAGGCACAGGATGCTGCTTTTCTCCCCTAGGGGGAAAAGGCCTTGCCGAATACAATGTTGGGGCATAAAATCATGAATAAAAGAAAGGGAAATGTTTTCTAGGTGAGATTTGTGGTCGAAAATAAGACCATTTTCTTGATTAATGTATAGAGAATGCCGCGTTGTATCAAAGAGTTTTCATTTTGGATGTTTTGGCTAATGCTTTTAAGGGCAAAGAAGAAATTTGTGTCATTGCTTTATGCAATTTAGGGAAGAACATTGTTGTTTGCTCCAGTTTGTTCAAACCCTTTCGTTGATAAGTTATCCGAGCTTCTTTTTTGTGACCCGCATCCCCTCTCTTCCATTCCTTAAAATATATTTGATTTGATTTGATGACCTTCGTTAAGAGCCTCCTCAACTCTTCCACTTCATCCACGCACAAACAACCACATCCTTCACAGCTCGTTCAATTAATACCCACATTCCCCCTTTTTTCTAGTCCGCTGACTTCATTACAATCTATGTTGTTGCTTCTAATCAAACTCTCCGGGAAAATAATTGACCCTCGTGTGGATCACCCGAAAAAAAAGCATAAACTAGAGCAATACAAACTAGAGCGGCCACTCCCGACTGATGGCGCTGTATTTTCCCCTTAAGACACTCTCTTGCGCACCACCACATAAATCAATTCCTTTGCCAACGAATAGATGTGTAAACCTAGCCACACACACAAACAGCTTGCCCAACCGGGCCGGCGTGTTTATTGGACATGATAGCTGGCAATGATAAGATTTATGTTTCATAATCACCCCGTTGTTCCAGCAATGTGGTTTGATGTGCGTGTTGATTATGTTTCAAAGAACAAGAACTGCAGCAGCAAAAAACCACTCACACACACACACAGAGAATGGTTGATTACAGGACACAGTTGGTCGTTATGATATGATTCCAACCGAACTGAATGCGGGAAAACTCAATATTAAACAAGACAAATGGTTCGTTCTCCTCCGCCCCACACACACACACACACACACACACACACACGAAAGACACAGGCACAGGCTTGGCAAAACTTCTACCAACGCCTCCCGAACAACTCCAATCAATTACAGATCAAACATTGATCAATCATTCCCGATCACGCGGGGGGCGGGGAAAAAGCATTCCATTTTCCTTCCATCCATCGCCAAAGGATGGAGTTTTTGCCAGCAAAGGGCCCGCCCGCCCGTCCGTGTGGAAATGCCATCCGGTGCCAAAAAGCATGGTGTGAACATAAAAGCGGTAATCTGCGGTCGTGTTCCCGGGAGTGGTTTTCCACCCTGTCTCGCGCCCTTTTGTCCTCTTCCAACTGTTACGGGCTGTTTACATAACGCTTTTTCTCGCTCGTCCACCCCGGGACTGGAAAGGATGCGTCAGCAATGGCGGACGGCAAAATGGCTCACGGTTCTGGGATGTAACGTTACGTTATCCATTTTCGGCACAATCGCATGCCTGTGTGTCTATTTGATTGTTCCCTTATGGGAGTTGTGAGTTTGTCCTAGAGTACACAGACACACACACATAGTCCCATTCGGCGTGGCCTGTGCCATAATTCAATTTAATCCAATAACATTATTACATTATTAGAAAATCCGTGTGTGAGAGATGCGGCAGATGTTGTAAAGTACTTTTCCTTTCCGGGTTCGTTAGTACTTATTTTTTTTACCACATCAATAATGGTTTGCCTTTTTTCCTTTTAAGGGGACGGGAATGGTTCCCTTCCTCTTTTGATGCTTCACCGTGTCCTTGGGTGCATTTTGTGTTTTATGCTTGATGAAGCAGCTTAACGAATGCATCGGTTTGGAGGGTAAATAATGTTATCGGAGACTCAGAACACAAAAAAAGGTTCTTTACCACGAACGTTTGGATGTTTGGGTTTGAAATGAATGTTGTAGCATAAAATCTCTTCCTTTATTTCCTCTCGAAAAACCATTAAAATGTTCAAATTCAAACAAAAAACAACGTTCCCACTGGGCAAATATCTTCTTACATCCATCAAACCTATAAAAATAACAAATTTAAAAGAACAACAGCATAGATTATTATGCACTCTGTTTATGCACGTCCTCTCTGCAGCACAGGACGCGAAACACCCATCCACACTTAACTAACACGACAAACAATCGCGCCCGAAATGATCGTACAATTCGCAGGCGCGTTAAGATACCACACGGCGACCGTGGATCGTAAATAAAAATCAATGAACCAAAACCGGGGAGGGGTGCAAAATAAAAAACAAAAAAAAACAATCAAAACCCAGCACAAAACATAACGAACTCGCTGGCGAAACGAAACTTGCCGCGAAAGCGCACGGTAGAAGAATTAAAACACCCTTTTCCCTTTTCCTTTGCCCTCCACGAGGAAGCCCTTTTCTGCAATGGAAAGAAGTCCTGCCAACATCATCATCATCATCATCATCAGCATCATGATCAGCAGCAGCAGCAGCAGCATCGGCATCATTCGCGCAAAACAGAATTCGCCAGACAGATCAACGCCAGGCGTGTGTGAGACACAATTTTCGCAAACAACCGGTGCAAAACAGAGAAGGCAACAATAAAACAAACAGCAACAAGAGCGAAAAACACGCCACGGACGTAAAATCGTTCGCCAATGTGTGTGTGTGTGTGTGTGTGTGTGTGTGTGCATTTTCTGTTATAAAAATATACACAGCAGACATTCGACATTTATTTGTTCGAATTTATGTTTCACAATTGTAAAGCATGATATGCTTTTCAGTGGAATTGTTTCTTCATCTTCCCATCCCCAAATGATGGCTGCGCGCAATGTGTTGTTGCGCGCGATCTGCGCGCAAAACATAAACGTGCAATTTCAACACGCCGGGGACACTCCGCCATCAACCGTACGTCCATTGTATTCTTTACTTCTTTCTCATGGCCCATCTTGCCACCTTTTGTGTCCCTTTTCTATCCCTGTTCTGTAGTGATTTTTGCAGTGATGCCAGTGTTACTTCTGCTACTTCTTCTCCACTTTGCAGCGATCGTCACTTCATTTTTTTGCAGGCTGTTTCGCTCCATTTTGGCACAGCAATGGCTGCTGCCAGTGATGGTGGTGTGTTGGTGGATCGGATCGAGCATCAATCTCGCGTCTGGCCGGTACAATAATAACATAATAAAGCCAGCGATCCTTTCGGACAGTTCTTCCTTACATCGCCAATGGAACCATGCCGTGATCGCGCTCACTCTATTGTTTGGGCGGTTTTTCCCTTCAATTTTTTTGTGTGCTCGCGAGCAGTGCATCCTTCTGCCTTGTTGTCTAGTGTTGGACCAGACAGACAGCAGGAAAGAGCAGCAACAGCAACAGCAGCAAACCAACAACCAGGACGTGCAGTCAGTCGTGCACGGAATGAATAAACATGTGGCCGCAGCGCTGCTCGCCTTGCAGGGCCTTGCGTCGGGACTCGGGATTCGGGTGCTTATTGTATTATTAAAGCAGAAATAAAGCGAAAACGTGAGCGATCATATCATTATGAAGTCTGCTTGTTGGTGGCGGTTGTTTGGGCTTTTCGGTGCGCCGCTGGTGCTGGAGCGCGATGCAATCGCTTGCACACAGCCAAACGAATTGACCCATTGCCGTGCCCCGTTCGTTTAGTTTGACTGTGTAGTTGGGGCCACATTATTTTAAACGTCTCAATGATTGCTAATTTACTTTGCAGCAGCAGCAGCAGCAGCAGCGGCAGCACCGAGGCTTTTTCAACCCTTTCCCAATCGACCGCCAGTTTCACGCAGAAGCGGGACAAAGTGTCTAACAAAGTTTGAGGCAGGCCATCGCCGCGTCGTGTCTTGTCTCGCATAAAATGTAGCAAAATGTCTTAGTGCAAATAGTGCCCGAAGCAATGCAGCAAACGTATTACAATGTTTCACGAGGGAGGCTTTTGAAAAATTGAATTTATTAATCTTCATGGATGATTTCTTCGCCTGAACATGTGATCCTTTTCCATGCTATATGCGCCCATTGCTCTTTGCGGGCGCGGAACACATAATCCCCTCGGGGGTACAGGCTAAAGTCCTCGTATGTGTACAATGTACACACCTTTTTTTGCGGATGAAATGACTTTTGCAAGCCAGCCAACCAACCTCGCATGGTAACATATTTCCCCGGGACATGCGGCCAAGAGAAGCCACATTGTATAATCCGCTGTCATCCTACTTGAATGCAGATTGCTGAGAGGTAAGAGCTGTACGAGCAGAGCAAACCCAAAAAAAACACCTTAAAAGCAATAATAAACAGAAAGCTTAAGTACGTGCTTGCTTGGCAGCGGAAGCGAGCCCAAAAAGTGACACACACAAAAACATCACATCACACAGAGCCTTATTCGGTAGAGGCACGCACGGAACACGCTAGCAAGCGCCTGGCTCATCCCATTTCAACCGAATTGCCAAACGCCAAAGCCGTCTCCTGAACGAAAGCAGCTGCTTGCCTACGTTTCCCTGCGTCAATGACACAACAGAAGCAGCCCCGACGTGCATAAAAGAGTTTAATGGAGTTGGGTCCTTTGCTCTTGTTCGGGGTGCACATCCGTGGTACGGCTTTCTAGTCTAGTTTTGCCGACGGGGACACACACACACACACACCAAAGCGTCTGTCGCATGTGCCGATGTCCTTATACGAAACACTTTTATGTTTCAGCCTTTCTTCTCCTGCTAATCTGAAGGATGTGCCGACTGTCTCGTTTTGTTTCTGGTTCACCTGAGCGTGTTTTTTTTCTGTTGCTGTTCTTATGTGTCCACCGAGTGGCAGCTTAAAATAAAAACTAATTAAATTTCAAAGGACACCTACAAGTCACCAGCAGGCGGTTGGCATTTATGATGAGCTTAAAAAGAGGGCAAAACATTAAAACTCCAGGACACGGTGAAGCAAAGGAGAGGCCAAGCTGTGTGGCTTTTCAGCTCTGCCGACGGAAAATTGTTTGTTCCTTTCAGTCAAAAATGGCAGAAGGTCTCTTAAATTGTGTGTGTCTTATATTTAATTTTTGTAAGACAGTCTTCTTTTTGTTACAAATTAAAAATAATTAAACTCATCATGTAGAAGCTTTTTTAAATATTCTTTTTATCATCTAAAAATAGCTCCCTCGTTAATTTTAATTATCACCCTATTTTGTACGCTTTTTTAATCACATTGAATGTCCTAACCTTAATGCAATATTCCGCTAAAACTAACTTTTCACTGTCAATGATTTTATTTCCCCAACAAAAAATGCAGCACAACCAATAATTGAATTCACCACTTCCCATTTGTGAGCATAATTTATGTTTCACCGTTTCGCTCCATTTGTCCTGTCATTGTCGTCCGGTCGCAGTACAACCAAAAGCTTTGCTTTGCAAAGCTGCTGGCCCGAAAAAAAAACCTGCCATGGCACAACGCTACTACTCAGAGCTACTCGGCACCCAATCCAGGTCCTGCTTGCACATTTAT
>AXCO02003236.1:0-19398 GCA_000473525.2 Anopheles melas | reverse complement strand
CACATTGTCAGCATCCAATCAACCAATTTTCGGAAAGCAAACACAAGCAAACTCGTGCTATTTTTGACATTCCACGCTCCAGCCGCGGCATCCCGGCCAGGCCACTTGTACTGATTGCTTGTTTCCGTTCTGCCCTCTCCACCCTTTCCCCTTCCGTCTTCTGTTTCCGGTTCCCAGGTACGGTGCGTCCTCTTCACTCGCCTCCCAGCCGTCGGACCTGTCTCGCAGCCGCTCGACGCACGCCCTCAAGTCGCGCGAACCATCGCCCGAACGCAACAGTACGGGCGCCGGTGGCGACAAGGACGGAGCCGCCCTGAGCTCGTGGGCCCGCTACCTGAAGAACAAGTACGGCAACCGCACGACCAAGGACGGCAAGGACTCGCCCAGCTCGTCCTCCTCCACCTCCGGGCTCGGATCGTCCTCCCTGTCCTCCCCATCCTCCGCCTCCTCCTCCTCCGCAACGTCCGGGTCCAGTGCGTCGGCTTCGGCTGCCGCCCGGCGACTCAGCCTCGGTCTGCCGTTGCGCCAGACCGACCTACTCAGCTCGGACGACGATTCAAAAAACGGGGTAGGCTCCCCTACCTCTCCTACGGCAGCAGCAGCGGCAGTAGCCGGTATACCCGGGGCAGCAGGTATGTCCCCTAGGACGCAGTACCTGCAGAAGCGCCGGCAGCTGTTCCAGATAGGAGGTCGGGGGAGCGAACCAGGTTCCTTCACGTGGCCGCGCGGCATCGCCGTCGGTCCGGACAACAGTATCGTCGTGGCGGACTCGTCCAACCATCGCGTGCAGGTGTTCGACTCGAACGGTATCTTCGTTAAGGAGTTCGGCCAGTACGGCAACGGGGACGGCGAGTTTGACTGTTTGGCCGGTGTCGCGGTCAACCGTATCGGTCAGTTCATCATAGCCGATAGGTAGGTGCCTGTCGGGGGAGGTTTGCCACACGCGTGAACCGGAATGTTGAATGACGAGATTGTTCCTTTCTTTCCGTATCCTTGTCGCACACAGATACAACCATCGCATACAGGTGCTCGATCCGGCCGGTCGTTTTCTGCGATCGTTCGGCTCGCAGGGCACCACCGATGGGAAATTCAACTACCCCTGGGGCATCACCACCGATGCGCTCGGGTTCATCTACGTTTGCGATAAGGAAAATCATAGAATTCAGGTAAGCGTAACGTTTCGCATGGAGTTCAACGTTCCCAAACAAACAATGGCTCTGATGTTTGCCGTCGTACTGCAATTTAATGTATGTAAACCGAGCACAAAAGCTAACAGAAAAAGGTCACGAAATAATACTTTAACGGATATTAGTTTCATCTTTGTTTTAGTTAAATTCTTTTAGTCATTCAGTTGATGTCTTTTATCAGCTAATCAGCTATGCAATTTCATAATATCTTGTCAAAAAACCCAAAACCTTGAAGACAAAACATTGCTTGTGACGAGTCGCAAATGTATGGCATTAAAATGTAAATAATGATAGCTTAAGAGTTGAAATGAAAATTCTGACATTTGGATTCCCAAACCAGCTTAAATGTGCAGATGTAAGCATCAAACAATTCAATCCCACATCAAATTATACAATTTCTTTGAAAAATTATACATTTTAAACCACTAGTAATCGCTGTTTTAAACGACCGGAAAGGTGAAATTTTCATCAGTTGATAATACTTTATATTAAGAGCATTGTGATTCCATCTAGAGGATACTAATCAACTTTTAATCTATTAAATAAAACAATTACCTATTGTTTCCTGTATCTTCCCCTCGCTCTCTGTCTCTTTTGCTTGCCTGCTCACGACAGAACACGCCGTTTCATGTATATAACTTGCTATTATAGGCAATTTACAAATGATGCAATTGATTTTCACGACTGCCTTCTTATCCCAAATCATGTAAATTTAAATCGCCTTATTTCGACATTGTTAGAATCAATTATAAAAACCAATTAAATTCCATTCACTTTCTCTCGATCACAAATAATACCATTTGAGCAAAATTAAGCGACAAAGACTCTAATAAAGCTATCTTTGAAATATTGACACACTTTATGCAGGACAAATTCCAATAGCATTTTCAAGTACCCTTGTTGGCCAGATTAAAGCTCCTTCGGCATTCCCTAACTCAATTTCGTACTCCAGGCTTCATAAAAACAAATGATGGAAATATAATTCAGAGAACGAACAAGATGAAAAGTCTAATCAATTGGACAATCTTATTATCGTCTCAAATTCCTACCTACTAAAATAGCAGTACCAACCCACCGTCAAGCATCTGCCAGCGGGCGTATCTATTTCAGTTTTCAGTACAATCTAACACCGAGTAATCAACCTCCTATTCCTCCGCCTTGCTCTGTACACTGTACACAGTGACCCAATTTCCATGTAAAAAAAACCCTGCTAGCACGGCCCAACCTGAAGGAAATGGGACCCAAAACCCGGTCTCAACAAACTTGAAACAAACCTAACGATGGAACTTTCATTTTTGTCTCCTTCTTTTCATGCGCTCTTTGCCCCAAAAACCCCGAAAGGTATTCCAATCCGATGGATCATTTATTGGCAAGTTTGGCACCTGCGGCAAGGAAAAGGGCCAGCTCGAACATCCGCACTACATCGCCGTCTCGAACACAAACCGCGTCATCGTGTCCGATTCCAACAACCATCGGGTGCAGGTAGGTGTGAAGAAACCCGTGAAGGGTTTGACGGGTGGCAGCGCAGGACTTAACCCCACCGTGCCGAAGCTTTTTTCTCCCACACTGATTAGCATTCCAATGAAGCTGTGATGAGGGGGGGGGAGGGGGTTGGTGGCCACAGAGAGCAACGGAAAGCACAGCACGAAATTGTCCACCCGGCCGGAAAACCCTCGTCAGGGCCCGCTCGTACGCTCGTAATCCGCAACAGCACCGGAAGCGAGCGGTCATGTAATATGTAATTTCCGGTGTCGGTTCTGCGGAAGTTTCTTTCGGTCGGTTTCATTGGGTTGTGTTGAGGGGAATGAGGGTGTGTGAGCAGCTTGTTTTTTTTTTTACTTTCTCCGATACACCTGCGCTTTCCAGCACCACGGTTGGACACAGTTTTCCGGCCGTTCAGTCTCTCAATTTCCTACCGTTCGGCGGACTGTGATGGCACAGTGTGAACGGCTTGTATCTGCTCATTTGAATTTCCGGCCAGCTCTGACAGTCAGCCCGTCAGCCCGGCGGCCGGTGCTGGTGCTTCTTCCGCTCTCCGTCCGAGCATATAGCCCAAAAGGTGTCAGAAAAAGACAACAGCAAGCTTTTGGCACCTTCCTGCAAGCTGGAAATGGTATCGGGATGGAAAATTTGGTGTTTTTTTTTTTGCAGGCGACGATTGCAATTTTCCAACACACTCTGTCTCTCCCTCTCTCTCTCTCTATCTTTGTTTCCTTTCTATTTTGTACAGATTTTTGACGTCAACGGTCGCGTCCTGACAACGTTCGGCGGCGAAGGCTCCGAGGAAGGTCAATTTAAATTCCCAAGGTAAGTTCCAACGGACTTTTTTGCTCTTTTGTCCCCCAGCTTCATGTAGAAGTGCCATTCCGGTGAAGCACGTTCTTATATGATAGTTTGCATACGGTCTCTCGCTTCCGATGGTTATGGTTTCGTGTTCGGAAGGCGAGCGAGAGCAAATTGCCGCAGGTTTCTTCTTGTTTTTATTACCACTTTTTTCTGATGCCTCGATGATGCCTACTATACCAGCGTTGTTTCACCATTTCATGTCGGTTTGAATTTTCTTCTCCCATTCTTCCATGGGACTGTGAAGCAATGTCGAAAGCGTACCCGAAATAGCTCCATCCGAGATGGGAAGAGAACGGGGCGGGGAAAAAGCTCACGCGGCACGTCAAAAGCGATAACGGAAACTATCTGTGAAACTGGCCTGTGTGCGCCCTTGTCTTCAGCAGGATAAGCTTCTGCCGAGTGCTCGAGATAATACGGTTTTTGGCTCAACGAGGGAGGGTGTGTCGGTGAAGCTTAGTAACGAATTCCATGGTTCGCTGAGCAGCATATAACCGTTCGGGTGGAACATATTCTATTTCTGGTGCTATTTACTTTGACATTGAGCATGATCTCATTAAGCACGGGCTCGGGCACTGTTTACAGTGCAGGTGTGCCGGTATGCAAACGTAGCATCATTTACCAATGCTGCATTGCAACCCCATGCAGTGAACCATTAATTGCACCGATTTTTCTTTCAACACTAATGTGTCCATATTAAAACGCTTAATTGCTGCTTTTTTAGAGGCACCATCAGTGTCTCATTAAAATGTTTCTGAAGCATAACTGCAATTAATGCTGGGTACGAATTTGATTGCTTGGAATTGCAGTGAAGATATCTATTAAATTGAACGATTGACAAAATTCCTTAGGGTTTTGCTATCCTGAACTACATCCTGGGAGATATGTTAAACGTAGTAATGTAACATATTTTTTCTGAACCATGCTGCTACCCAAGGACGTAGAAATTCACATTCTTTTCGAGCGTTTTATTACGTTTGTTCATCATTTTTTTGCATTGTCTCGTGAGAAGCTTACCTTTCAATGGCAATGCTATGTCGTAACTCGAGCCAAAAAGAAGAACAATGTACACCGGATCTGACAGACAAAAGCGTACTGCATACGAACGGTAAACAGTGCGAGAGAGATAAAAGATGTAAAAAAAACCCATCTAAAACAGTACATGAAAAAACAACCTGCCAAACTCTCAAGAAAAGTTCAACGAGTTCGGGTGAAACATGCAGCCCAGCCGGTAGACTCGTTACCGTATGTTTGTATCCCAGCGGACGGAAACTGTCAATCCGAGTAGGCCGGCTAGTGCCGTACCGTTCTGGAATTGTAATCGAAATCGAACCGTGCGTGAAGACACATATCCAGCAGAGAAGGGAAGCAGGTGAGTCAATGAATGAGAGTACTGTTGTAGCAATTTTCACTGGAGCGAACCGGGCGAACGAACGTGATGGAACATCATTGGCAGTAGCGATGGTAGTGGGCAATGGAAACGGGCAGCAGCACAGTACATGGGCCAGTCACGGCCCATCCAGTGATCGCATCATTCATATGTCCGTGTAGATGCTCCTTCTACCGTTCATGATCGATGGTGACAAAGCAACGGTGGCCACATGGCCTGTGACTGGTGAGTGGTTTTCATCTGCTCAGCGAAGGAGCCACAGGACCAACTACATCGGAAGGTTGGGACAAAATACACCGAGCGAAGTTGTTGAGGGGCCAGAGGCCCATTTCGAGCATTTCCTTTTCCCTCTTCATATACGTTTATAGATTTTCCGTTGTGGAAAACTGGCAGGCTTTAATGTGGCAAGCGTAGTACGACGCATTTTAGTACTAAACTTGATGATATAGATTTTACGGAGTAAATAATCCTCATCGATTCCTCGCCAACGCCTGAAGGTATGCTATTTGAGTAACAAAAAGTTGTTTTTAGAAAAATGCCTTGTTAGCGGGAATGAAACATAGAAATTGTAACGATCACATCTACGTTCGAGAAGGTTTTTCCAAGACTTTGTTACATGTTTTATTTCCCCCTTCCTACCCGTTGTGACATTATTTCCATTCGAAACTTTCCATGAAAAATGTTGCAAATTTCCCTTTTCAATGCATCGAATACTTTTATTGTGTACCACTTCTACAGATAACCTGGTCCACATACCAGCTCACACATCCGTACGTCCTTTTAAGTCAGCAAGTGTGAACCAGCACCAATCTCACTCCACGCACAAAGGGCAGAGCATGTGGTACAAAATAAAGCAAAATGGCAAGCCAATCGCGTCGCCAGCGCACATTAGCATAACAATGCCCCAGTACACATGCCAGTTGTGTTTGTTGATAATTTTCCGATTATCATCACAAGCTGTCCTGTTATGAAGAAATAATGTCAATATGATGGTGGAAAGCGCGCGCCCGAACAGTGCGCGGCGAACGGTTGCCATCGCTGCACCGCTTCTTCGCCGCCCTGCGGGCTGTTAGCACACGTGATGGTTCCTGGATGCTCGACACACGGCCCACCATCCCCGGGTGCTGCGTGGTTCAACCTGATCCCGCTCCATGCTGACAGGGAAATGGGGAAAAAGGAAACGGCAGACAAGCGTGCAGCAATCACTAGATTTGCAATAAATTGTTCCGCCCCGGGATAGGTTGTGCTTTGTTATTATTGCATTCGCTCTCCGCATCTCGCAAAACGAACGAGGCAAGCCAGACCGAGTGAACAGGGTGGATGCTGCTGCTGCTGCTGCTGCTGCTGCTGCTGCTTCCTGGTGAGCGAAGCACAGTCGCGCCCAAGAAAAGCGCACCGCTTGCACTACAAACAAAACGAAATGTTTGTTTATTTTCGTTTTATTTTGCAGCTTCCACAATGAAACAAAGATGTGTTTCCTTATCATCTTCCTTCATTCAGTAGAGTAGTCGCACCATAAACGTTGAGTATAAAAAAAATTATCTTAAACTCAGTATCCTCACTTTAAATACCCCTTCTTGCGTAGAAATCGAGTTGAATCACTATGACGACGTTTAGCAACGCGCACACAAAAGCTCACTGCTGACGTTTATTGGCGTTGGGCAGCATCATTCCTTACCGAAACGCTCCAGGCAACGGCAAAACTTTTCTCCCTTCAGTTTTTTCCCCTTTTCAACACAGCTTCTTCTTTTTTTGCTGTTGTTGTATTTGTTTCAAACAGTACTTCGATTTACACCAATCCATAACAAAGTGTGTATGTGCGTGTTGTTGGTTGAATCGCTAGTTTGAGTGGTTTGTTTTGTAAGTTGAAGAAGTAACCGGTTTGAGTGGTTCCCTTTTCCTCTGTTCACCTCCCTAGCAGCTTGTGAAGGCTGTATGTTTTCGTCGGGCGTAGAAAAAAAAAAGTTGTGCGAAGCTACGATGGAAAAACTAAATCCATCACCTGAAGTGGGCTTTGTTTGTTAGTTGTGGGCGAGCATTTTTGCCTTGCTTCAATCCTTTGCCCATCGCTTAACGATCGCTGTACTTGTCCATCTTCATTTACGCCCTTTACTGGAGGCTCTTTCCCCGCCCGGACGCGGAGGAGTGGCGTATCTGTTCCAATCGAGAGCATAAAGAAAAATGTGCGCCTGCTTGTTGAACAGAATCAATTGTGCTGACTGCTGATTGTGAGGTGGCTTCAATGCCTTATTGTATATGCACTGGGGCGCTTATGCGACATTAAAGCTCTTTTTTCGCAAGTGTAAGCAATGGCACAGTTATAGTGATGAGATAATTTAATAGTACAATAAACCAAGTAACAGGAATTTTTTGAGGCAATAAAACCTTTTATCGTGTTATCTTTTTTTCTGTCCTCAAACGCATGAAGAGTTGCTATGTGTTTGTTATCGTTTCACGCCCGCAGGGAACTGGTGGAATCCTTTCGAAGGAATCCCATTCCTTTTGATGATCCCATCCTGTGTTCGTGTGTGTTGTTTGGCCATGTTCCATCCCGGCTGTCCCTGAACTTGTATCGGTCTATTTGTCCAATGTTTACCACTTAAAGTGACATAAAAGATGACATTTTTGCTGAAAAACACGTGCCACCTTTGCTGCTTGTCGTGAGAAAAATGAACTTTAAAGCAACTCACTATCAAAATGCTACTTTTGTTGCTTCCCACCGTCCCACACATTCAACCTTGACTTTTTACGTTTCATTAGGTGGTAAATTTTGTTTTTTTCCAACATTATTTTTTCTTGTAGGACTTTTTACGTCCTTTTTTATTTCCATTCTGTGTATGTGTATGCTGGTTAAATGGTATCACGTACCAGCACCGTTGGGTTTGATTTATGAAACGTGTGAATCTCGCGTGGAAGCTGGGCCCCCCACTGGGAGCCTTTTCTTTGCCCGCACAAATGAAATTGCCCTGCTCATCGTCCGACCACCATAACACCCACAGCGGTTGGTGGTTGTCTGCGTTTGTAGTCCCTCGAGAGCGACTGACAGCCACTGGTTTATTAAGACACGCCCAGGGTCGACTGATGCGCCGGAACCGAATGATGGGCCAAACAACATCTGAGCGGAGCAGACACAAAGTTTAGAACCACACGGTTCAGTTCAGAACGGTATCAGGCGTAACCGGCGCCAGCGTTCACGACGACGTGCCGTGTGTTTATCATTCTTCCTTCCACAACGCTCCGTTTAGCGGGCTAAATCGTGTGTGAAAGTTTCGCCGGCAGCACTGTGCGATGTATTATTTAGCGAGCGAGTCGGCCGTGTCTCGTGCGGTGGTCGAAACTTTTCCTCTGACATATTAACTCTGCCAAGTATCCGCTCATTAGCGGAAGAAGCTGCTAACGTCTCGCACGTTACAGCGGGATGGATTGCACTGGTCGAATAAAACTCACCCCCCTCCCCCCACCCCCACTGCCCCCGGTGGGCTGAGGAGGGCTCTGTTTTGATGATTAATTTAGCAGTTGCGGATAAAGTTTTTGAAAAGCACGGTTAAAATTATTTATTCCTCGCCAGCAATTCATTACACTCTGGTGGGAAGGAAAGGATGGAAAGGGAAGAAAACTTTCATCCAAAGTGAGCGACAGAGAGATAGGAACGGTGAAAAAAGTGCACAGTGTGATGGTTGGGCAGGAGCAAAATTATGCCATAACCTTGTTTGCGCTTGACGGGCGAGTTGAGCGATGAGAGATAGGAAAATTGAAGTGTAATCAAATAAGAAAACCTCTACAGCCTCTCTACGAGAATGATTCTAAGCGGAGCAGACGCGAAGGGGAGGAGAGAACGTTTCATCAGCCCCGGATTTGTCGTTGGTGATTGAAAGTAGTACGAGTAAATGTTGACGAGCATCTGAATCGGTGAATGGTTCTGGGCGATTTGGCAGAGCAGTGAAAACTATTGGGTGTTCGCAAAAGTTGGTGAAAAAGGGAAGTTTTCGAGTTTTGGTATTTGAAATATCTTCCATTTTACTAGCAAAACACTCTAAATTAACTTATTAACAACATGACTGAAGCCTTGGAATGTTATGATTTTTCTTTAAATGTAACCACAATAATATGTTATTTATATAGTTTATAGTAAATGATAAATAGTTTAGAAGTTATTTGCTATAAAAAATGGCTCTGAAAATATTAACATAGAGCATAATATAGGTGAAATGGAATGAAGGAGTAGAGTTTTAGTTGCTGCCCTTATCCAAATGCCCTAAAACGTCATCTTGCCCTCTCTCCTTATATTCATTTATCTTGCTAACTCATTTCATAAGTAGATTGAAAAATAGAAATAATAAGAAATAGAAAAAAATATCAAACACATTTTCTAAAACATCAGAAAATGCATTCAAAGTTTAAGTTAGTAGAATAAGGAAGCAAACATATTGATTTTTCAAATAAATTAACGTGTAGTTCAAAAATGAGAAAAACTTTCTTTGAATAACTACATCGAAACTCGTAAACGGGACGTACGTTCTGTCAAGTCGATAAAAGCATGTTGAAGAAATGCTCGTAATAGTCATACAGATTAGATGAAACTAACTGGTACAGTATATGCAAATGACCCTTATATGTTAATATGCTGTTAAGACCAAAGTAATAAAAAAGCATAAAACTTCATTTCCTTCATCATTGAGTGCACACTGAGGCTCGATTCAATTACATCCATCATCACCAACGATGCTCACCGGATAACCTTACATTCAACCTCAGCCCTTTTTACCTTTTAAGGGTGGGGGGGGGGGAGGAGGAGTGGGGGCCAAGTCCCAAGTGTCCGAGCCCTTATTTGCCAAACGAGATATACCAATTCAGCAAACCATTCCCAGGATCATTCCGATTACAATCACATAAAATAACATTAATTTCATTTGCACACACACACACACACATAGATACATACAATTCCACTCTAGAAAACGAATCCGTACTTTAGATACTCCCCTCAGGGATCCTGAGCGCTCCCTGGACGGTGACATTTTATCACGAACGGTGCCAAAAATGAGATTCGCTTCGGCTGCTGCTGCCTGTTTGCCTTTTGCGTACCCACAGCGAGACCCGAGGAGAGCCATACGTCCCACTGGTGTTGGAGCGGGGAAAGGGAAGGTTTTTGGGAAGGGCGTCCGGGCGGGTGGTGGGGTAGGATTAAAATGAAAATGTTGTACCACCGCACGATAAATGTTTTGCTTCCGGGCGGTGGGGAACGAAGGTGGCTGGCCACGGCTTGTTTGGGGTTGACCATTGCTCGGGAAGGCACACTGGAATGCATTTTCCGGACGCGACGGGAAGGAGGGAGGAACGCGCAGGAGTACCATCCAATGCCATGCCGTTGCATACCGAACCCGAGCATGTCGCATGTTGAATGTTAGCATTCCTGTCCAGCCGAATGAAAATGGGAATGAGGGTTTTCCCCTTTTTTTAGGGCTGTAGTATTGGGAGATGATTGCATTGCACACTCGTCCCAGGTAAGATGAAGGTCCAAAGGTCGCTCAGAAGATGCAACACACACACACACACACACATACACAGCGGAGTGTCCTGAAGCCATGTTTGGTGGAATTTTAAAAGGACCTTCGTGCGAATAAAAAGAACGAAACAGGGCCACATTGAAGGATCAAAGCAAGGTCGCAGTCACTACCCCGAAAAAGGTAAAAAGAGAATTTGAAGCACTCCTGGACGTGATAAAATCACGCCAACGTCGCCGGCAAATTGTTCCTACGTGCTGTTAGTCGGAGGTGGCTCGCTTGTGCTTCCGACTTCTGACATTCAGATTGGAACAGGATTCTCGATTCTAAAGCGAGTACAACTCGCAAAGCGGTGTCAAAAAGTCTGCCAGTCTGTCGTCATCGTGCTCATCACCTTGTCTCATTGTCACCTTGCACCCCTCCCCCTGATGTACACCCGTACATCAAAGACGTGCCGGAATGCTGGTGCAGAAGTATTCTTCGGGGCGATGGTGTCTCCTGCAGTATTTGCCAGAGCTTGGCTGCGAGTTGGTCGACCAGCCGTTCCGTTCGTCTTTCTGACACATGCACACCGGAACCGGAACCATTCAAACGCTGGTTTGAACGTGGTGCTCGTGGTGGTGGTGCAGTTTTCTCACTTAGAAAATGTGTTTGCATGTGCAAGTAAATTATGCACCCGAGGGCATCAACCATGCACACTTGTGTCAATGTTATTCCACGGCTAAGCTTTATGTCTGGGGTGATGTACTGGCATCACCACCATCCCTTACGTACCTTCATGGGCAAGCTACAATGCATTGGCAGGGAAACCCAAACCCACCAGCACAGAACCAGTTTTCCCGGGACGCAAGGTGACACTTGTGTGTATGTGTACGTGTGGCTTGTTCGATTACACGCGACGCTGAGCGCGCCCCGTACGTGTCGGTCGGGGGAGGGGGGTGGGTGGCTGCACTTACAGGGTTTACCTAGCCAATCGGGCGTCGTTAAAGCGTTATCGGTCGGCGTAAATTCTTTTTCGTGGGACGTAAACCCTCAATTGGGCACTGTCATTTCTATTCGGGCCTTGTGAAGTATGAATCGGGCATAGTGCAGTGCCCAATTGAGGGCTTACGTCGCCCGAAAAAGTATTTACGGCGATCGATAACGCTTTCACGACGCTTGATTGGCTAGGTAAACCCTGTAATTTACCCCGACCGACCAGGGCCGTGTCTCATGTTTTATCTCATCAATTTTGAGCTTCAATTAGTGGCCTTTATAAACATGTGCTTGTGAAAATGAAACCTTGGTTAATGTCGTTTTGCAAAATAATGGTTTTGCTGCTAACGGAGCAAAGGAGCGTGCAGGTGGAGTGGACCGTCGTGTCGTAACACAGTCGCTGGCCGTTGGGAAGCCGTTTCACTGGGTGGTGAAGCAGGGATTAGTTAGTTTAACAAGATTTTGTGCTGCTATAATTTGCTACCAAACCTGACAGGTAGCACGGGGTGAACGCTGTGGACAATGGTGATTATCTGGGTGATGGTTTAGATTAGACCGGCTCATTGACGATGTACACATTATACGATGCATTTTGCAAATTGGCTAAAGGTTGGAAGTGTTTATGGTGGAGTAGTTAATTGAATGTTTGTTGGGAATAATTCGATTAATGGTACATGATACATTGAAAATGGTACATGATTGCAAGTCGGAAAAGACGCTCGTTATACCGATTTTGTTGTAAGAGTTTATCAGCCGTACCGGCGAACACGTTCGTTTCCTGGGAACGTTCGCCGCGACGCTCATTTTCACTCATTTCATAGCCCTCTAGATAAAAAAACTTAGGAAACCATATAGATTTTGTACTGGCCAACCTAGTGGTACAACCCTGTCCACTCATGAGCGACGAAAGTTTCTCTTCGAACGAGTTCTTCTATTAAGAGTGTAAACTGTATGTAAAACTGGTTACTGCTATTTCTGTTCCAGATACTTGAGCGTGAGTTACGTTTAAAAACGCAGCTCTGTTTATTGGATTGTTGGACGGCTTTATGTACAAGTTAACCTGTCCATCGCATTCCCCGTCATGTGTAGGTAGTACTTAGAGCTGCCAAACCTAATTGCAAAACTATTCAGACGAACTTACAACCGAACAAAGTGCTTGCCATTGTATTTCCAATTCTTAAGGGCCAGGTTAGAAAGCATACAGACGGGTTTATGGTTGGGATTTTGGGCACCATCATGGATAAGGGTTGATTTTTTAATTTATCATACTCGGCCGTATCGGGGAGCTCGTTCGTTCCCGGGAACGTTCGCCGCGACGTTCATTTTCACTCATTTCATAGCCCTCTATGATCAAAAATTAGAAAACCGTCTAGGTTTTGTTCTGCCCAATCTAGTGGTACAACCCTGCCCACTCATGAGCGACGAACGTTCTTCGACGAACGAGCTCCCCGATACGGCCGTATGTCTCAAACACTACATACCAAATTCACAAATGTCAGTAAAAACTCACAAAGAATAGAAAATCAACCCCTGCTTGTTAATCGCTACACATTTCTTTCCAAACCACGCACATCAATGTCACTCTGCGAATATTGCGATATTGAGTGCAAAACCTTCCGTTTAAAGTTTGCTCCAAATTAAACCAGACACGCAACTCTTTATGATCTGAAACACACCATCACACACACACACACACACTTTATTTTGGACCGTTCAGTTCGGATCATCATCAGCATTACGGGGCTATCTGTTCGCTCCTTTCCATTCCCATTCCGGAACGTGCATACGTGTCAGCTACGTGTCAATCAGCCAGCTCACGCATCTGGTATAAGTGAATGTACAGTGTAATGGAAACAGCGCAACAAAAAAAAACACCCCCAGAAAAGGATGCTACCATCGTTGCAAACAGGCTCGAGCTAAACGCGTTTCGTTCGTGGAAAATTGTCAAGCAGCAGGACCGCACATCAGCCTTCCACGAACGTACTGTATTCCCTTCTGCCCTCCTTTCTGTCTTTGTCTTTTCGTTTCACCTCACTTGTCATGTTTGTGCACCACCGGAAGTGTGCCCAAATGCACACTGGGTGTGTGTGTGTTTGCTGCTAACGGAAAGTTTTTTATTAAACCGTTCCGTTTTTTGCGCGACAAAGAGGTGGAAAAAAGTGTCTACCATTGACACCAACCCACAGAAGCGCCAGAAGCAGATGATATGCCGGTGTACAATGCGCGCGTGATGGTGACGGCCATTGTTCATAAATTAAACCAAACTAACCCCCGTTGCTTTGCTTTTTTTTTTTGCACAACACTTGACGCGCCACCTTTTGGCGGAGATTTATCGTCCCGTAGCTGTGTTAGCGTGCGTCCACCTTGGCGTCCATCATTCACCAGCAGCAGTGTTTGCGCGCTCAGGAAACGGCGAGTTTCAGGTGACCACCTCCGAACGCCGAATGTACAGCTTCGATGAAACTCTTTCCCTACTGCTGGGTAGAGAAACCCCGCCGCCGGCAGCACGGGTAAATTGGTTCCAAGAAGTGGACGCTAGACAACCCGTCGCACCAAACAACAAATCATTCAACCCGGTGCCGAAGAGGTGTACTGTACTCTGATGTTGCCATGCCAACATCGAGTCGCTTGTTTCGTGGGATTGGATTTTGACACTTTTCTTCTCAACTAACGAATACTCATTCCCCTCAGGAGGGGGATTGTATCAAAACACGGAAACCCCCGTCTCGCCCGTTCTCAACCGGTGCGAAAAAAAAACCCCAAGTGGAAGCTATTTTAATTGCCTTTATTTTGTTCGTTCGTTTCGCTGGAATTTATGCGATACTGCGATACTGCCGCGGGGCTGCAGAGTTCAGCGTCTCAGCGACTCCGGGACTCTCAACAGGGAAAAGTGTAACAGGTTTCTATCCCCGTGTAATTAAAAGCAATCAATTCGTCCAGATGCTACGACTGATTGATGTCGATTGACGCGGGTGCAGGGGTGCGATGGTTCGTTACAATGAATTTCGACGTGACCCATGGTTGGGGTTGAAATTCTTTGACATTAACCGTTGTTTCGTCAACTCGTTCCTTCAAACATTGCAAAATGGAAAATATTTACTTGAATAAACCATAACAAGAACTGTTTGTAGCACAATTTTGCCAAGCAACGATGTTTAGATGAGGTTTTAGCTGCTGTGTTGTTGCAATGAGTAATTTCTGGATATTTCATGTTGATCAGAACACGTCTCACAAGCAAAGGTTGCTTTCAATTAGGTCGAAAATCAATCTGGAGGAGCTTCGAAAGTTAGAAAACAGTAAAAATGATAAAATCAAATGAAAAGCACACTTTGAACAAAACTGCGTAAAATTTCCTGAAGAAGAGGTAACAAACCACTCGATATAGGCTTGTTTCTGCAGTCGAAACTCTACTACGATCAGCACCATCAAAGAGGATCGACAACACATTCAAACACATGCTATCACGTATGCCTAATTATAGTGTTTTTGGTCTATTTTGGCAACAAAACTTTCCCCTCACGAGAAAGTTTCACCTCACAGCGGAACAAGTCAATTGGAAGTATGAATGATGGGGGTCAGTAACAGGCCCTGTGCTCATGTTGTGTGCTTGCCATAAGATTGGTAAGCCACGGAAGTGATGTTTGCCGGAACTGGAAAACCCCTTTTTCTCCGCAAAAAGCTTGTTTCTTTTTCTGTCGGAAAGTTATAGCCAAAGGTGGCCGAGACATGAGTCGATCAGACCACCACACGTGTTGGTGCTGATTGTCGGAAAAGGGGATCAACCGCCCGCCCTACTCGCAAAGGCAATACAGGGAAGAAATTTATGCAGAGGTTAATCTCGGTATCTATGCAGTAGATTGAATCGATGCCAGAGGTCAATGTATGAGGCTCTTCTCGGAAGCTAGTTTTCCGGTAGGGTGTTCCCACTTTTGATTGGGTTTGTAAGCAATCTTTTCTAACGCTTAAGAGCCGATTTTATAGAGGTTAGAGTGTGTTGAAAAATAATTCAAAAATCACTAAAGAAAGGCAATTGTGAAGAAGGCAAACGCTGGCCAAGCATCGCCATCAATTAAACAGCAAAGAACACACACACACACACACACACACACACACACACACACACACACATTCCCTTTAATGCTTTTAAAAATATGTCTCCCAGCCCGTCGGAAACTTTTTGAGCAAGACTTTCAATTACAACATTTTCCGCATATTTCTCACTCCGCCATCAATCTTGGCCAGCCCGGTGAGTGAAGTGCCTTGATACTAGGGGTTGGGGAAAAGCGAACCGACAACGCATCGGGAAGATATTTATATCGAAACATCCGCCCTTTCACCTCCTGCCAGCCTTGGTGTTCTCCCGTTCTATAAGAACCTAAAACCCCTCCCACCACCTCGGTGTCAGCTGTTGGTTGGCTGATGCCTGCCGTTTGTTTATTAATTTTCCGCCAAATTACAACACATGTCCTTCCTGGGTGGGTGCCTTACGCATTCCTTCGGCTGCTTTAGCATAAATCGTGACCCCTTTCTCGGCTGTGCCGCGGAGGAGGGTGCTATAGCATCCGGGAGCGACGGGTGCGAACAGTTTTGTCACCGCACCCAAGAAGCCTGCCTGCTGTCCTTCGAGTGTCCTTAAGTTCGGCAACATAATCCCTTCCACTGTGCCACGGACGTGCTCATCTTCTTATTTTTCTTTCTTTTTCGCCAGCGCCGCGAATCATTGCCATAGCAAAACGATAAACGATAGCGAACGAACGAACGAACGAACGAGCGAGCTGGATCCGGCTTTTCCACCCCACGCGGAAAACGGGCAATGGAATCTCATTAGGGCTCGAGCGGAGAAAAGAAACTTTGCCCTACAAGGAGGAAAACAGAGAGAGAGAAAGAGAGGGGGGAAAAGACCCAAGCTCGGACAGCTCGCACCATTTCCTTCGACCCAATGCGTGCGTGTGTGCGTGGTGCTCGATCGATCGATCGATCATTTCAGCATTCCAATTATTTACGATTTCGCCTCCACCGAAACGGTGCGCGGGGCGCGTTCAAGCAATAGCAGGTCAAAACATAAGTTCAACATAAGTTGACTATCGGTGGGGCCATTTTTGGGGGCAAACTTCTTCCCGCTCCATGCTCGGCGGAGTGCGAGTTTTTGCTCTGTCCGTACCACACTGTATTTGTGTTCTGGCTTGACGTTTTGTGTGTGTGTGTGTGAGTTGTAGCTCCGTGGTGTTATTATTCTGCTTTCTGTGGCAGAATGGTTTGTCCTTTGATGGGTTCTTGGGACCGAAGTAGCTTAATGTCGATGTTTGATGGATTGCTTTTGAAAACCTTTTTCCGGGAATATGGTTATTGGCACACAGCCTGCGCGGATTACGGCAAGTGTTGAACGGGAAAGTTGAAATCGGAATCATTAAGAGTCGTTTTCGTAGCGTTCGGACCATTCGCTGGTTGGTTTGGTTTTATGGTTTTGTGACTTTCGGTTAAAGCGTTATAGTAAATATGTCCATCATAGACACAGTAAGAATGTTTTCCGGCTCAACAATTTTATCGCACCTAAATCCTCTCCGGCAGCTCTTAAGCAATACGGCCTTTTTGGACCGTTACTCCTGAATAAAAAATCCTCTCCGGCAAGATAGCCGCTTCATCACATCGCAACGAAGTAATCAAACTTTCCGATCCGATCTTAATTCCATTCCAGCGAGACTTTGCAGCTCATAATTATTCTCTTGCCTCATCAGCCATTACATAATCTTGGCATCGATGCTTAGCAATCAAACCCGAACCGGCTTAAGCCTCATTCTAGCCCCCCGGATCAAACGTTCCACCTCCCTCATGGCCCCCGATAAACACAAGCACGGCCACCGACAATGTGCAAACGCGCCTGTGCCGTGTGCTCCGGGGACTCACTTACCAAACACTCCAGCAAACTTTAATTACAATTCAAACCCAGGACACGATGACAGGCGGCAGCGCAATTGCATACGAAATCTAATTGCTGACTCGCCAACAAAAGTCCTCCCAATCATACTGCCCATCCTTCACTCTATCTGTCTCTCTCTCTCTTTATCTCTCTCTCTCTTTCTCTCTCTCTCTCTCTAATTTGCTCTTTCGTGCACTCTTCTCTTCTTGAAAGTCCGCATCATCGGTTGGCGACAGCTCGGTTCGTCCATCATCATGCCTGCTGCTCCAGCCTGAGCAAATTATAGTTTCTGGGAAAGTTTTACAATTACGCCCGCATCCCAGTTATGTCCCGTTTGGTCTATGTGTGTGTGTGTGTGTGTGTACCATGGCCATCGGCCACACCATCCCGAATGACGCAATGACTCTGCTGCTCCTTTCAGCTGGCACTCACAAGCGCGCCTCGCTCGACGAATGAAGCAATATTCGCACAAAACTGCTGACTTGCTGCGACCACACGGCCTGTAACTCTCTGGCCCTTGCAGTCTTCACTTGAGAACCCCCTCTACTAGAGGGCCGACATGGTGGCCGACCAGCATCGGTTCAAAAATGAATGATTTATTAAATTTGGAAAATAATTTGATCCATCGCTCGCTTATTCCATTTCGGATTTCGGCAAAGATCAAACGCCTTGGCGGTGCCGGTTCCTGGTTCCACTTTGGAGTTGCAGTTTGGGAACGTTTCTGGGTGTGGGAAGTGTGACACCCACTCTGCTCCTCCCAGATATAGATCAATATTGGATTCACAACAGGCAGCATTCAGGCAGCGTCGGTGTGCAGTTTCCAATTCCAATGAGCCCCACATCGGGGAAACACTCAGATTGGCATCTATCGCGGGCGCACTTCTTTTTTATTCTTTCCGAGGGATAGGTTTTGACGCGCATTTCGTGGAAAATAAGAGACAGACGCGTGGCTGTACGCTGCCTTAAACGTACAAATTCGGTTCTGACAGCAACGCTTTTACAGAATGTATCGGAAGATGGATGAAGATGGGCTGAAGCTTCAGGGGTGGCACGTTTTGGCAGTGACGCAAAGATATGACACGCTCAGGGCTACCATTATCGTGGCTGTTGAGAAAGGCGGGAAAACTTTTCCAACTCGGTTGCTAGGGAATCTGTCGCCTGAAAACGAAACATGTAGCATTACAACTCACACACACGCACTCACACAGTTGCACAGGTCCGATGTTACAATGGGTTTAAACTTTTCCTTAAAGCGTTGACTCTTTTGGCAGTCCGTGTGTAATACTGTGCGTGTAACATAAGCATGATAAGGAGATTTTTATTGTTGGTCGAATTACTGAGTGGGATTAGGAAAGACTAGGAATGCTTAATAACATTTACTGTACCCAGTTTACCGATTTTTTTTATTTAGCAACGTAATAAATATGGAAGAGATGCAACACAAGACGACGAAAAATGTTGCAAAATAATAATATTTTTTATTGATTTCATCAACTATGAGATCTGTAAGCGAAACATAAAAAGGATAAGTAATTTAATGCTTTGGAAGTAGTTTCATCTTTTGGAAATGAATTAATCGGCATTTAAAGTCGTCAGTTGACATGTAATTTTCCCAATGTTATTATGTCCTTTTTCGATTATTAATTAACAAAAGGGCATATTCTGACAGCAAAACAGGACCTATTTACATTTCCAAACAATCTTTATCAAATTGAACCTTATTTTGGACTATGATAGACTTTCTAGCTATTTTTACCCAAGCTCTCGAGTAAATGTTGAAGAATAATGATAAAGTAATGAAGAACAATGAGCTTAATATGGCTGAAGCTGGGCTTTATGCATTGAAGAATTCAATTAACTTTTGTTTGATGTGTGGTGTACACATGGTTAAATATGAGGTCATATGTCATGTTTTTTAGAGAGGCAAAGGAGGCCAATCGGCTCAAACTCTGTTTAAAAATAAACAAAAAAGGTAATTTTTTGCTTAAAGTATTAAGATAAACATTATTTGTTGAGAATTATTCCTTTTTCAATAGAAGCTTTTGTCAAATAAGCAACAGTTGCACTCATTTAAATCTTTTA
>KI920134.1:0-20527 GCA_000473525.2 Anopheles melas | reverse complement strand
TTAATAGCAAACGTAGGCAAAAGAGCCTAAATTTGTGTGAAAAATGCACATTTGCGACAAATTTCTCTTCATGAGATTCCGGATGTTACATATTTTGACGTTTAATTGTTCGTTAACTGAGAATTACTCCAGTTAGCGAACCTCCAGTTAAAAAGCACTCCAGTTAAAACACATTCAGTTAGCGGTCACCTGCTGTAGTTGTCTTATTATTTTTGTTCATTCTTTTCTAGTAAGAGGACAAGATCAATGAACAATTTTGCGTTGCCGTAGACTGAGCGGTCAAATTTAAAAACACAAACGCAAATCAACTACACAAATTATGCTTCTGAAAATAGTTATAGATTATGATCTTCCTGATCTTACTGATTACCGACACATTGATCAGTTTCTTGGGTGCTTTTTTTGTTTGAAAATAACTGAAGATCTTAATTTGATCCTCTCAGGTTCTCTTATTCGCTAATCCAAGAAGGCCCTGCTTGCGCATTGAACAGTACATCTGTATCGCGTAGATTATAGAGCGCGTCGAGTCACGGAAGAACACGTCCAGCCGATAGTCCCCGGACGGTAAGGTCGACGGTATATAGCTCGGCTCAAACATCCACAAGGTGGCGTACGTACGATTCTGCAAAGAAACGGCGAACGATCCTTCCCTAAGTGTTCTCTCGAGTTTGATTTTCTCCCAGTGCTCCCGCGCGCCCGCTCACTTACACCGTGTGGACAGGGATAGTAAAACTCGGGCACGCTTTCCTCAATGATTCGCATCACCAGTGCGGTGGAAGGATTAAACTTGCCGATCCGTTCCGCCTGGCACAGTTCGACGCTCCAGTCGATCATGAACGGGCGGTAGGTTTTGTACTTGTAGTACAGCTTGGCCGTTACCTCGAAGTAGTTCAGCACCTGCGGGATGGTGACGGAAGTGTTCAGCCCGACGGTCCCGTTCGGGAACTGGATCATTTTGCAGTAGTTCAGTTGCGTCCGCTTGTACGGTGCCTCGATACACTGCAGCTTGGTAATGCGCAGGACGTGGGAGTTGGTAGCGTTGCCGAGTTTGCGGTTAGGCTGCGAGGCACCGTAGGTCTGGGCGGTTAGAAACATTAAGGCAGCGCCGCACAGCAGTACGAGACGGGGCCATTGTCCATTGACGGGGAAGTTCATGGTTTGGTTTTGCACTCTTTCTGATGCACTCTGTTTGCTGTTGCTCATCGGACTGATATAGTCATCGGAGTTGAAACCAGAAGTTAGCAATTCGTCAGTGTCATTTAATGGAAAGTGTAATTAAACGCTAAAAGTATACTTGATTTGTAACCATTACGTTTTACAAAATTGCTTTATAATCGTATGGAAAGGTTTGGAGTTTTCTAGACTCATCTCTCTGGGAGGTTTAGATGATGTTATTACTGATGTCGTGTGAATAGTGTTGTGTTTTATTCAATGGAGTTTTTGAAGAGTTTCGACATTTCCATACAATTGGTAGTACATTCGAGGGACTCTAAGAAAGGAAAACGTTTATCTTGGAAATGGAATGTTTGCGGAATTCCCTCCAAAATAGTTCCTACAACTGTGTACGTAAATGGTGTGCGAGTGTTGTTTACAGATCATTTCCTCTCTGCTCTAAGCTAAGAAAATCAATAGTAGTAACCACTAAGCGGCCACACGGCGTCTTCTTTGTAAACGCATCAGCTGCACTGTTGGTGCGTGCGTGAAGCAATTTCCATCAAATGAAACAGGACTTAATTTAACCGACGGCACCGTTCAGCACTAGGCGCCTGTTGTTCTCCCGTACCGTGTAATTAAACGGCTTCAAGGTCTTTATTACTTTGGGGCCACTTAGTTTTTCACCAACTCTCCAACAAGCCTTTCCGTTTGTGGGCTTTTTTCTTTGCTGCTGCTTTTAGTTTAATACAATTCACCCACCATGCCGTTTTTTTCCTGCTTGCAATCGTCTTACTTCATCGGCCAAAATTATCACTATCGATCTCTTATTCGCCTCTTACCACGAGCCGAATTCACGAACAAAGAGGCCTAGCAACATCGTACGCGTGTAAGATTGTGTTTGTTCGACTTCCGCATATTTCCACCGTTGTGTTCCGTCTGCTCTGCTTATTCCGCCAGCGTGTTTGGTTTCTGGTTTTTCATTGTTTGGCCATTTTCCGCCGTGAAAATGGACAAAAAAGCGAGAGCGAAGCAACGCATTTGGAAAACAAATTAATGCCCAACGTAAGCCAAATTTGATCACGTAAACCGCAATCGCACACACAGTTTAGTGCTGTATGAGATTATGGGTGTGTTTGTGTGTTAACTAATCGAATGATTATTTTCGGCCGGTATTTCTCACTCTACCGCTGCAACCTGTTTGGGAAGTAATTTATTGTCGATTTTAATCATGATAATGATACCAGTCAGTCAGTCAGTCACGGCGACGTAACGATGGAGCCGACAGTAGTCCCCCTCAGCAAGTCCAATTCAAATCACCCCAAACAGCCACAGGTTGGTGGAAAGTGTCTCAAGCTAAGCTATGGACGTTGTGTGGTGCGATACTGTGGCCATTCGAGCGATTGTCACCCACCCGTAGGTGGTTGGGTTGAGTTGATTGAACTTTCGTGTAACTTGCCGCAGTGGTGCGCGATGCAGGAAAGCAGGCGGAGGACGTGGTTTTGAACGCGCCACTCTATGCGTGTCTTTGCATACGGAATGAATGGGTGTGTGAAGATGCGGTCCCCAGGTAGGGCAGTGTGCTTTTAAGCCGGCTGATCATACCGTCACGTCTGCGCTACGTCCAATACAAACTCCTCTTCCGTTAGAAAGCAAACCACCACTGCGCCAGGTGAGGCGGGTAAGAAATTCGTAAAGAAATTAGGTTAAATTTCCTATTTCAGCTCTTCGGGAGCGGCCATGCTTCTGTCGGGGCTGACAGAAGGGGTAAAGCGGGTGTAAAGCGGAGAACCGCTACTAGTCACATGGAGGGAAAATTCGGTTTCCATGTACTGTTTGCAATTAGTTGCAACCGTCACATAATCAATTGATCGTTGTTGCCGTCCGGATCACAATTAGTGGTGTAATTAAACCAAGCGGCCCAATATGCGAGACTTACGATTGCTCTGCAAATCTGTGGTGTGTGTGTGTTTTTGAATTAACAAGTACCTCAAGAGTTTAGGTGTTCAGCTCCGCAAAATAAATCATCTAATCTGCTCGTTTCGTGTGCTTTTTCTTTCTCTCCTTTTTTCCAGTTTTCCAACGTGGAAACGTCCGGCTATGTCGGGTTTGCCAACCTGCCGAACCAGGTGCACCGGAAGTCGGTGAAGAAAGGGTTCGAGTTCACGCTGATGGTCGTCGGTGAGTCTGGCCTCGGTAAATCTACCCTGGTGAACAGCCTGTTCCTGAGCGATCTCTACCCGGAGCGTGTCATACCGAATGCGGTCGGTAAGTTCGATCGATGTGCTCTAAGTGGTGTGAACATGATTTGCGCCGTGAAGTATGCAATCTGTGTGGAGTTTTGCGTTTTTTAAGGATTGTTTGAGAGAGAGAGAAAGAGAGACAGTGTACGATCAGCGCTTTGGTTTGTAGAGGGAATCTTCTACAAGCTTCTTTTGCTGCATTTCAATTGAGTTCGTTCACTTTACTACCTTGCCGTGGTGCCTTGATGACTTATTCATAGCTAAAATTGAAAAAGGTGGAAAAATGGCGCCATATTTCAGCGACGTTACACTCTCCTTTCAACGTTGCTCTTTAATTAATTCCACAATGCGTCCTGAAACCGACGACATTAGTGGAAATGGAGTATTTAGATAGCAATTAAGGCCTCTTTTCTTACGCTACATCATAATTCCGCTAGACGACTAACCTTGGCACATTGATCATTAAATCAACGTTCTAGGGGACGACCCCCATGTGCGTCGTTTGCACATTAATTTAGTCGCCCTGTTCGCCATCAATTAGAGCTGCACATGTGCTGTCGGTGGTTAGTGAATGGAATGCGAATTCGTTGGCGTGGTGGTGTCCTTCTTTACGAAGCGAGTGAGCGTTACGCGATCCGCCAAAAACCCGGGTGTAACAGCTTGCAGCTTACAACAACAACAACTGAAAAAGAGCATATCATTCCACGGTGTATGGAATTGCTAGTGAAAGTAGCAAACCAATGGTGGTGTATACACGGACAGGGGGCCACCAGTCAGCCACCACACATATTATGCTAGTGTGTGCAAATGAAGTCGTTACTAGTAGCCACACCCGATGATAGTAGCCAGCGAAGCGTTACGCGACGATCAACGTGCCACTGCGATCGCGCTGCCACACGGAGGAAAGGAATTGCGAATCGTTGTTAAATAATTTGCTGGTTGTGCTGGTGTACTCTCCGCTAATGGAGGTTGTACAATCGTTTATGATTGACTAATGGTTTCTTCTATGTGTCTTTGCTCGATAACAGAAAAGCAAAACATGACGGTCAAGCTGGACGCTTCCACGGTGGAGATTGAGGAGCGTGGCGTCAAGCTGCGGCTGACCGTCGTCGATACGCCCGGGTTCGGCGATGCCATCGATAACAGCGATAGCTTCAGCGCGATCCTCGAGTACATCGACGAACAGTACGAGCGGTTTCTGCGCGACGAAAGTGGCCTGAATCGGCGCAACATTGTCGACAACAGGATACACTGCTGCTTCTACTTCATCTCGCCGTTCGGCCATGGGTAAGTGTTTGGGCTTTCCTTTGCCGAGCATGATTTTAACGTGCTTTGTCCACTCCGCTCGCAGTATGAAACCGCTCGATATCGAGTTCATGAAGAAGCTGCACTGCAAGGTGAACATTGTACCGGTGATCGCCAAGGCGGACGTGCTGACGAAGAAGGAAATCCAGCGCCTGAAGTGCCGCATCCTGCAGGAGATTGAGGATAATGGGATCAAAATCTATCCACTGCCCGATTGTGATAGCGACGAGGACGAGGACTACAAGGAGCAGGTGCGCCAGCTGAAGGAGGCGGTCCCGTTCGCCGTCTGCGGCTCGACCACGCTGCTCGAGGTGAAGGGCCGCAAGGTGCGCGGTCGGCTTTACCCCTGGGGTGTCGTCGAGGTGGAAAACCCGGACCATTGCGATTTTATCAAGCTTCGCACCATGCTGATGTGAGTGTTTGTGTTGTCGTCCCCATTCTCCTTCGTTCCCTTTGACAGCTTAGGAGGGGGGGGGGGGCAATTAATGCAATTTCATTTCATGCAATTCATTCAACTAATGGGTGCCGTTTCTATCATCCTATCCACAGCACGCACATGCAAGACCTGCAGGAGGTCACGCAGGAGGTGCACTACGAAAACTATCGCTCGGAGCGGTTGGCGAAATCCGTGCGCAAAAACACCAACTCCGTGATAAAGGAGGAGAACGGTGGCGCCGGCATTGTGCCCGGCGAGGTGTTGTCCGAGAAGGATCGGATCCTGCGCGAAAAGGAGGAGGAAATCCGCCGAATGCAGGAGAAGCTCGCACAGATGCAGGCCAAGTTTCAGGCACAGAAGTAATTGTGTGACTACAGCAAAGAGGGGTATACACACACTCACACAAAAGAGGGAAGAAGAGGATGGTGATGATGAATCAAGTTAGTTCATGCACATGCACAAAAAAAAACCCGAAACGAAACGAACAAAACAGAATGTATTGGTGTCCTCTCATGAAATGATTTTTTTCGAAAGCATTCATCATTCCGCGCAGTACGATTCATATCAGAAGAAAACAAACAAAAAACAACGAGACGTATCTTCACAGTTCGTCGTGTGCCATCTTCCGCGTAACGTTAAACGATCATTCATCCGGTTCAGCAGCACGCGCACATCATCTTCTTCTTCCCCTCCCACTCCGTGGGAACTGAACGAGAATCTCTTCATAAAAAAACCCCGATTGTCGTGTAGTAGTAGTACGTGAATGGCGTTATTTGCGGTAATGGGCCGCTTGTTGCGCCCTGCCAGCAGCTCCCCCCCCCGTGGTTTCGATTGCGTTTAATGCAAACACAAAACAGTGAGCCCACGCGTTTTGAAATCTTCCTCATTTTTGTGCATCATCATCATCATCATCATCATGATTACACATATATTTTTGGTACGAACTATTCGCATATAATTGTAGAGTAAAGGTTAGATCGTATAGCATACAAGTATATATAGAACAAACCTTCCACGTTAGTTGCCTCTCCAACAAAACACAGCAGGCCGGGGTAAACACGGGTACTTAAAAAACCAGACCAATTGGCTGCACCCAACCCCAACCCTTCTCGAAAAACGCTCTCATGTTTGTTTTTGGTTATATTTTAGCTTCATTCATAAAGTTGCAGCAGCTCGTTTTGGGCTCGATGGCTTTTCTCTTGTTTTCGGGTAAACGACACGAAATGTCCAATTACGGTACGAATTCAATTGGACAGTGGGTAACAACGACACCAAAATTATGCTTTCCCTTCTCTCGAGACGCCCGGCCCGGTGTGTTGTACGTCATTCAGCTGCAATTCAATCGCAATAATTGTACGGGGACGAAAGTAGAGTAAACGTTAATCCATCCTGCCCTTTTCCCTTTTACGCGCGTCAGACACGAAACTAGCGACGAATAAGTAGGGGAAGGGCCAGGGAAAACAGACAGGATGGGATGGGTGTGTGTCTCGATAATATTTTAGAGTATTACTATACATAAATATATATATATATTTTTTACATTTCGGTTCCGACCTCTCTTACCCCCGGGCAGGATCAATTTTCAATAAATGCGTATTCTAACTGGAAGCTGAAGCTGTTAACATAAAATAGAACAAAAATAATGAGAAAACACACTACCGACGATTTTCTGACACGAATTACGTTCGTTTACGCGTTTCCCCGCCTTTATTTCACAGCGTGTTACCATCATCATTACGAGACACATACACATTCGTAACATTTTTTTTTAAAGTTCTATTATGCGCTCTTTAGGAATGCAATGCTCTCCCTTAAAAATACACAGTTTTGTTTCAATTTGTTGCTAGCACTTCTTCTCTCTCACTTTCTCTCTCGCTATCGCTATCTTTCCGCTGCTTTGCTAACTTTTGGTTAATACACATTAGGCGCCTTGCTTGCATTAGATGCATCTTTACCAAACCTTTTTGTACATAGTAACAACAATACAAAACTAATTCGTAAAATTATGCTCTAGTTTCACTAATAGGTGTATTTGGGGTAAAAAATGAAATTAAACTACAGTATGGTAGGAACAAAACATGCACGTTTGAGGTAAGGTGCACAGTGCAAACTATCGGAACGGAAAGTTCTATAGAGAAGAAGAGAACAGATTACACTACTAGGCTTGTGTGCCGACTAAAATAATGTTAAAAATATTTCCCCTTTTTTATTGGGAAAAAAACTAAACGATCTTTTATCACTACTTTAAAAAGTATGTGTAGCAAAAGGAACTGCAAAGAAATGGATACAAAAAAGGTAACTATTTTACACCCTCCAACAACCACCAAAAAGAGAAAGAGAGATAGAGAGAGAGAGAGAGAGAAATAGCATTAGCATTAGAGTAAGTAAAATATTACTATCTGTTCCCATGGATACATCACCGCACACAGTCAACACTTTCCAGCAAAACTCTGTGTACGTGTTTTTGTGTGTTTGTGTTTATGTATTTGCACTAAAGCCTCGGTTTAATCTTCCTTTCTCTTCTCTTCTAAAGCCTAGCTGTACGTTTGCTGCTGCTGCTGTGTTGGTTGTTTGTGTTTATATCATTTGATTGATTGTGTTTTTATTTCGTTTCTTGTCCTTTTTTGTTCATCTTTTTCCTTCAACTATATTTACATCGTTTGCTTCTTTTGTATGTTTCCTTTAACGACTTTTCCTACTGTTTTCCGTTTTTCATTTCTTTTACTACTTGTGTGAGCTCTTTTGTGTGTGTGTGTTTTTTTTCTCTTACACATTCTCAATATCAATATTCCGTTCATTTCATTTGTATTTTGTTTGTTTGTTTGTTTGTTTGTTTTTGTTTTGTTCTCTCCCTTTTGCTCTCTTTTTTCTTCATCGCACAAAAGCTGTTCTGTTTGAACGAGTTTTTTCATGTTGGTTTTTTTTATTATTCTCATTTCTTTACACAAGATATAACACTATTTACATGCTCCCCTCCTCTTGTTCTTTGGCCTTGTTGCCAACAGAACGGCGTCAATTCAATAATGCCACCCAGCATCACCCCCCCCCCCCTTCCCCCTCCACTAAGCTTATTACGCATTGCTGTTTTGCTGGCGGTTGGTTTCGTTTTCGCATTCGCATTTACTGCTCTCGTAATATATCAAATATGTAGTCACAGGACAATCACAATAAGTTCATAATGTGTAATAATGCTAAATGTTATTCACTTTCCTTCGGTCGGCTTGTTTCGCGCCCCAAAAAAATTGTTAGTTGCGTTCGTAGTTCGTCTAAATATGAATGATCTTACCAAAAAAAGAAGGAGATTCGAAACATTCGAGATGAGGCGTGTGAATGAGGGAAACTCAAAAACGGGATGATGATGGGGGCGTTTTTTTGTATGAGCATCGCTTGGCGATCGATCTTTTTCCGTCTTTATCTTACTCTCCCCTAAAGATGTGGTCGTGTCAATACTATGCTTAGAAGTTTATCGTACAGCTGTGCTTAAACACCCACGCTCTAGGCGGTTTGTTCGACTTCTCCTATGAAATACTTGTGTTATTATTGTTATTTGTCAGTTTGTCTCTTTTCCTTTCCTTGCAGAGACACGCGGGGTTTTTTTTACGGTTATTTGGTACAGGCTGAGGGGGGAGGGTTGGTGTGCTGCTGGTTTTAACATCCGGCCAGTGCCACGGATTGCGGATTACGTTTGGCAGATATCAACATTCGCTTAAGTACCTTTTCTTCTCAGCGTGTGTGTTAGCGTCTTCATTTGCCGTCCGTTTCTTAACCATGTTCGTATCGATTGGTACAGAGAATGTTGGTGTGTTGGGTTTCAAATTTGTAGCTCACACGGTGGAGGCAAAATAATTCTTTCTAATTTTCTAAACAATACGGGTATCGGAGTATTAAAACAACATAAAAAGCAAAAGATGGGACATTTAACACACCTCTCCTGTGGACACTGGTTTTGTGGTTAAATTGTTGCAGTCAAGTGGATTATTCGTTGTGATTTTTGGTTTCGATGAAGGGGATACCACCTCGGATTTACAGGTTTATCGTGTCCAGATCTTGGCACGGTGCCCGCGGACTGTGCTGATCACCGCCGTTCGAGCTGCCGGGCAGGTTAACCAGCTGCTGCTGCTGCTGCTGCTGCTGATTACCATTGACGGTCAATGTGGTGACCGCTGCCATCGCCGACAGGGTCGTTGCGGTCGCAGTGTTCGTACCGGTTCGTGTCCCAACGGCTCCAGCACCATTGACCACATTCGAGGCGTTATTAGCGTTATTGCTGCTATTGTTATTGTTGTTATTGTTGTTTTTGGTTGATTCCGTCGACTGTTGCTTCTTGCTGCCCAGCCCCAACGGGAAGGCAAAGTCCTGGGGCAGTTTGCGCATAATTTTACCGGACGTAATAAGCCGGCCAAATCCTTCCTACAATGGTGGAGGTGGTGGTGGTGGTGTGCATGCGATACAAAGGGGGAATGGTTAGTAAGAGGGTTTGACGAGAAATGCGCCGTCATGTATGCAATCTGCACGACGTGAATAGCGGCATTAGCTTCGCTACGCTTGCTACGATCGAAATACGGTACCTGATGGGCGAAAGCATAGCCGGAGCGTAACGAGCGGCGTGCCTTGCGGGCGGACGGTGTCCTCAAAACGTCACTGCTCTGCCGGGAACGCAGTAGCGCCAGCCGTTGCTGTACACGAATCTAAAATAGAAAATAAATATATTAAATTAGTAAATCCCAAAAGCAAAGGCCTCACACCACGAGCTCCACCTTATCTGGTAAGCTGGGGAACACATCGACAAAGTAGAAGCGTGATGCCAGCACCGGTATCATGAGGACGATCACTGTCAGCACGGTGGTGAACCAGAACGTGGCCTCCTTCATCGCCTGCGTCAGCGAGCCGACGTACGGGCCGCCGATGACGTAGTTGTAAAAGTAGTCCAAAAAGAAGTACCACAGCAGGCTGCCCCAGATCATGATGTGGTTAAACACGGTCCAGTACGATGTGTCGAGCGCGATCTGCGTAGCGAAGTGAGCGTTAGTGAGCGAACGAACGGTACACACAGACGAAGGAGGCTGGCTCTTACCTGCGCGGTATTATCGAGGATAAGTATGGTGGCCACTACCGAGCCGAGCAGCATGTGATCGTTCAGCACGTACCCGTCCGGAGAGATGCCGTCCTTGTACGTACCTGGGGGAAAAACCGAGGTGTTTGTTAAGCTTAAAGATTCCACTTCATTTTAAGCACACTTCTGCAAACCCTTACTTACCGTACGGAATGAGAAACAATATCAGCGAGCTGAAGATACCGTGCAGGACGCTGCGTATGAACTCGGTCGTGTTGAACAGTGCGTTCGTCATGCCGGGCGTGTAGAGCTTCGGATAGTCGACGCTACTCTTGTCCGACACGTCCTGCTCGAAGATGCCGAGCGCCAGCACCGGCAGCGAGGTGTAGAACAGATTGTACACCGATATAAACATTGGATCGAAAACGGTCTGTGAACGGGAGGAGAAGAACGGCATCGTCATTAGATAGTAATGGGGAGCACACGCCGCTCGCACACACACACACACACACACTTACTTGAGCACTGAAGCCGCAAAAAAATGCATACCAAAAATGGCACAGCGTGAATGCAAAGTTTTTGTAGAAAAAGTAGCGCAAAAATTTACACATCCGGTAGTACGACCAGCGGCCATGCACCAGCAGCAGTCTTTCGAGAAATTTAAACTGTGCGATCGAGTAGTCGCTCGCCAGTACGGCCTGCATGCCCTCCTGCCCGGAGATGCCCACGCCGATGTGTGCCGCTGCAAAAGAACATCGAAAAGGACATTAGTGTGTTGCGCGTCTCTCTCTCTCCCTTTGGCCTTCATTTAAATACCTTTTATCATCGACACATCGTTCGCACCGTCACCGATCGCTAGCGTGACCGCATTCTTCGCCCGCTTGATCAGCTCGACCACCATCGCTTTCTGGAGCGGCGTTACCCGGCAGCAGATGACCGCTTTGCAGTGGGACGCAATCTCGAGGAACTTGCTCTCCAGCTCCGACGTCAGACAGTGCACTAGCGAGTGCCCGTTGATCACTAGCGCCACGCCCGTGTTCTCGTCGATGTCGGTTAGCGTCGGTTCGCCCTTCTCAAACCCGTCGGAATAGTTGCTACAGTTTACACTGCGAAAGGGGGGGAGGGGGGAAAGAAACAGCAGCAGTTTAGTATCCAGGTGTTGACAATTCGTAGAGTCGCACGCGCGTGTTAGTAAGTGGTGTGATAGGATTGTAAGGGAAGGTTAGGGATAGGATTTTGGAAAAAAAACGGGACACACGGGAGGTGGTGTTGCTATGACGGAGTGAAGCAACAAGAAAAGGGAAGGAATGGGAGGACAACATAAAACAGGAACACAAAAAAAACAATGTGCTAACTATAGATAACTATACACAAAAAAATAAATAAATGGGACACTACTAAACGCAGTCAGCAAACTACCAAAAACAAAACAAAAACAGTGGTATGTCAGTAACTGAAGGTATAACAGAAAAACACGGTTCACTATTATGGAGGGTAGAGAAATGAAACTATACACACACATACTATACACTACGGGTGGGGGGTGGGTTGGAGAACGGGAAACACACACAGATAGGAGCCACACTACACAAAAAAGGTACGTCTCGAGAGGCCATTCAGAGATAACGAGATAGAAGGCAGAGTTAGTGTTTGAAGGAATGTTAGTTAACAGGGAGATGTTGGTGTGTGTGTGTGTGTGTGCTTACGTCACTATATTAGCTATATTTGGGCTATATAATTTATATATATATATATATTGTTTCGTACAGGCATATGAGGAAGGCATTGGCTAGCACATAAGTGTGTGTGTATATTTGTGTTTGTGTGTGTGTGTGTGTGTGTGTGTGTGTGTGTGTGTGTGTGTAATAGAATGGTTCATTGGTGCATCACGTCAGTAGTGTAATACGGTTTTCGCTCCACGCAAAGTGTTTGCTTCTGTTACAACTGTTTTATCTGTTTTGTTAAGGAAGTACGTTGGTAGATGAAGTTGGTAGTTTTTTTTCAAAACTTCAAAAAAGGGAACAAAAAAAAAACACGATCAAACAACAAACAAATACAGTAACTCTTGTACCATCATCATGTCGAGGAGGTAGTGAAGAAACGTTAAGGAAATGGAATGAAAACAAAGGCCTTATACTCCTTAAAAGAACAAAAGAAGAAGAAAATAGCTTACAGGTACGGGGGGCAAAGGATGAAACAAGACATATGGTAGAACAATGAATATAAAACAAAAAAAAAACACTGTAAATACATGTACAGCTGTTAAAAAAGGGGTGGGGGTAGATACACTGAGGTAAAAATAGGAGCAATAAAGAAGAAGGAAAACAAGAAATAGGTAAATCATACACAAAACAACACATCCCCACAGAAAAGATAGGAAAGAGTCGGTTATACAACACAGAACACTCGAACCCCGTTGGGTTGGTAGATGTTCGAGACCGTTCCGACCGCGAACCCACAGTGGAAATGGGGGTCGTAGCAGCAATAGTAGTAGTAGAAGTAGAAGTAGTAATAGTACAAGGATTTTGGGGTGAACAGAAAAAGAAAAAAAAAAGAAAGAACAGTTTCGTCCTGTTGGCGGATCGCTTCTCCACCGGTGCGATCCGGCGTGAGTTGTTGTGTCGGTGTGTACCTGTCCGGTGCCTCCTCGCTTCCTCCTATACTTGTATATTTATGTCTATTATCCCACCTAAACGTCACCACCGATACGGACGGGGGCGAGGTGTTCTGTATGCCGACCATCGGCCCCGAGCTGCTGCTGTGCGCTCCGTTTGCCGTCACGGCACTGGTTTCGCTAGTGGTGCCACCACCAACCGTTTGTGAGTGCGCTTGGTTCGCTTTTTGGACGTCTATAAGAATGTAGGGAAGAATGTAGAAGAACGTAAGCATAGTGTTTCCTAGATGCAATCAGCGCCTGTATACTCACTGGCTGGATGGTAGGTGTTGACGATCCGTAACGAATCCATGTACTTGCGCAGCTGCTGCTCTACCTCGCTCTTGGTAATGCCGTCGATCACAAACACGTCCACCATGTCGTCCGTCAGCAGCTGACACGAATAGCCTATGTTTATTGCCGTTTCTGAAGGGAAGCAACGTGCATTAGGAATTCTGGGTGGTTAATTCTGTGTGATTCTGATGGACAACAGCATCCGCGTACCTTGTTTGTCGCCCGTAAGTACCCAAATCTTAATGCCGGCCAGCTGTAGGTTCGCGATCGTCTGGGGCACACCGTCCTGTAGCTTATCCTCTATAGCCGTCACACCGACCAGCTGCATATCACATTCGATCTCTTCGTAGATTGCACCTAACTTATCCTCCCTACCGTCTAAAGATAAGGCAGCTTCTCTCTGTCGCACCAGCCAGGACTCGTAGAACTCCTTCGTGAGCCGCCGCTCGGCGAGCACCAGCGTGCGCAAACCTTCGCCGGCAAATTTCTGCCAAAAACAAAACAAGCGTCAATTTACAAGTAAGAATTGGCCCTTGGCAGGAATTCCACGAGAAGCAACTCACGTTTAAATGTTCCTGCGTGCGAGCCTTCAGGTCGTGCTGGTTCGGTCCTAGCCTATCGTATATCACACTATCGGCGCCCTTACAGTACAGGATGATGGAGTTGTTGCGACGTAACACGACCGACATTCGCTTTCTAACGTTATTAAAATCTAATATACTTAACAGTTCATATTCCTAGGGGATGAGCATACAGTAAGTAGAGTAAGACGTAAGTGAGCATTACTATATTCACTCCTCTAGCTCCTCTGTTAAACTTACCTCTGTTCGTCCCATGACCTCTATTGTTATACTGTTCGGTGCTCGTGATTTAAAAACAAATCCAAAATTACGCGCCGCCGACACGAGGGCTGCCTCGTCAGGACTTTGTGCTTGATAATCTAACCTGCAAATAGGAGGGAAGCGATCACTCGGTGAGAGAATTGTTACAATAGCCGGTCACACACACACACACACACACACCCACAAACTTACTTGCCATTTTTCTCCTCCGCCATCACGGTATGGCAGAGGGCTAGCAAACGAAAAAAGTTATGCGCGTGCTTCTCGTCCGCCCGCACGGCATCCAGCAGCCCCTGGTCGTACCACCGGAACTCGGGTTCGTACTCCGGATTGAAGGAAAAGTCTACCGACTCCATCACCTGCATTAATGGGTTGGGGGGGGGGGAAAGGGGGAGGCGAGGTGTGGTGTTGTTGGCGTTTGTTTGTGATGGTGTCCACCGCCCCCAATAAATGGTTGGGAAGAGAAACGATGAGAAACGAACACGTGGTTTGTTGCAGGGAAGACACATGGTTGGACAAATGTTTGAGACATTTCGGTGCACGAGTGGTGGTGACACGAGTAGCATTAGTAGATGGGGGATGAGAAAGAATCGAAAAAAATGTAAAGGAAAAAGAAACTGTAAGCATAATTGTACCGAGCATATACGCGCTGCATACACGTTGCGCTAATTAACGGAACGCAACGGAAAGTGTGCGCAACAAACTGTAACTAATGAGCTTCTAGTAGTTCCGAATTTCAGTAAGGTATGTTTGCGTTGTTTGTTTAATTTTGATTTATCGCTTTTTATGTGAGATAACGTTCAAATTCTACTTCAAAACATGCGGTGCTGTACTTCGATAATAAAAGCACTAAAACAAACTCCTGATCAGATGTAGTTAAAAGTAGTGCAAGATAAGTAAAATAAGAGGACGAATAAAACTGTTTTTGAAGTTGAATAAAAAGGCTCATAACAAGAAGTAAATAAAAACAAGGCGCACTGTCTAAAGAATGACATAACTCACCACACTGTATGAAGAAACCTAAATTGAAAAAATGAAATTGAAAAGTCGTTACAAACAATTGAAAACATTAACTAAACACGGCGGCGTGAATAACAGATTACTGTAGAGATCATTAAACAGTGAAAACATATAATTTCGCAAAGCAACGCGCAAAGTTGTAACGGCGTGTGCGTTTTATCCTCTCTGCTCATCAAGAGTGCTTTAGTGCAATTATTAGCGATACTAATGATGAAACGTGAACGAAAATTGCATTGTTTGCCATCTTTACTCTAATAAAAATGCTGAAATTGCTGCAAAACGCATCAAATTACTGAAAGCGCAAGCTTTTTTATAATAATAATAATAATTAAGAAGACATAAAGAAAACAATAAAGAAAACTGTCCGCAAACAAGCGTGAGTACGGTATTACAAACGAAATCATGCATACATGCAGTCCTTCTTGCGTATTGCTCCCACTTGGTGGTACGTCCGTAGTTGACTGCGCCGGGATATGGGGTTTTGGTTGTTGTGGTGGTGGTGGTGTTGGTGTTGGTGTTGGTGGTGTTGGTGTGGTGACTTGCTTAGTCGTAGTGGAGGATATGGACGTCTGCATTTCTTGGCTATTACTGTGCTGACTGAATCTAACATGTAGTGAAGGTGGATGCTTTTTGTTTGGGGTCGGAACTGGCTGTTCGGTGGTGATCGTGGTGGTGGTGGTGGGCTGAGGTGTGCTGCGACCTGGCGGCTCTTCAGCGTTTAACAAAAGCGATGTGTTACTGTTGAATGTAGGCTACAAGCATATCAATCGCGCAGGAATTAGGGTTAAAAAATAGAACAGAAAAAGAGAGATAAAGAAAAAAACATATAAGACACACAACAAAACGCAACAGAAACAGCAACATAAAAAATTATGGTAAAGAGAACAAGAAGATGTACGTTTTAAATTTAATAAATGGTTATAAGATAGAAAAAAAAACAGAAAAACAAATTAAATGAAAATGTAACGAACAGTACGTAATATATAGCAAAAACAGCAACAACAAAAGTATGGTAAAGAGAATAAGAATATGCACGAATTAAAATTAAACAATAAATGGTTAACAAATTAGTAAAAAGAAAAGAATAATGAAACGTTCATATCAAGAGCAGTACATAATATAGGTTAAAAAGAGTAGAAAAAAAATGAACAATGGGTAAAAATACGAGTGTAATGAGCAGGAGAAACACACATACCACGAAGAAAAAGGGGTAGAAGAAGAAAGAAAGAGTATAAGAAAGTTGTTGAAAACAGTTATAAATTGGCACACGTTGTAAAAAAAACAAAATAACACGCACAAAAAGAGAGAGAGAGAGACAGCGTTCTGCTAAAACGTGTCTAAAACTACAGAAATATCACCAAACAGTTATTATACACACACACACACACACACTCATAGGACGACACGAAGAAAGTGAATGGGATAGGAACAGAAAAAACGGTACAACGGAAAATTTCATTGAAAGGACTGGAGGCACCGCTCGTTGGGGCTATCCCCCTATAATAGAAAGTGTTAGAAAATGGATTAAGGGCGCGCGCGAAGCATTTTGCGCTTGCTGTGGCAGCATTGAAACTACACTACAATAGTATTTAAAACAAAAGCTATGGATTGAATGTCGGAAATCGCTTAAATTCGGGACAAGGGTTGTTGAAATGGTGCTTGATGCTTCAACACACCTTTCACCGAAGCGAGCGACGACAAACGAGACATGAAACGAGATGGACAACGTTCCAATATGAAGTTACAGGGGAGTTGTGAAAAACGGCCGCTGTACAACGCTACTGCAAGCCATCAAATCGGTTCTACTTAGGTGGAGCAGGAAGAAGGACGACAAAAACGTTTACACCACGCGCGGTTCCGACCCGGGACAGAGCAACGTACCTCCGACAGTTCGACTGTTTCGCCCGTACGCACATCAACCACATCGCCATAGGCACGGCCGGCAATGCTGCACTTGTTGAACGTCATAATGTTCTGCGTCAGGGTGCCCGTTTTGTCCGAGAAGATGTACTGTATCTGACCCAGCTCCTCGTTCAGCGTGGTGGTACGCGCTTTCGCGTGAGTTTTCGTCTTGTCGTAGTACATCTTTTCATCCCAGTTGATAAGGAAGGATTGCGCGAACCGGATCACCTACGACGAGAAAGCGAGAGTGTGAGAAGGGGAACCGCGTTAGGTGTGCCATGTTGATGTGGATGGGCTTTCACGACCAGCTCGTACCTCTACCGACACGTATAAAGATATTGGCACCACTGTGTTCAGTACGATTGCGTAGGAAAAAAAGACTAGACACCCGATACTGATTGCACCTTGCAGATAATCCTTCGGGATTATCCGTTCCCATGGCAGATAAATCTAGAAGGAAAGTAGTTGGAAAAAGAACGTTATAAGTTTGTGTTTCTATATGAGAGAAAAGCGTTTTTTTGGGAGCTTACTTGAAATTTGTATCCTACTAACGCCTCCCATATTGCGGATGCAATCGTGCAGAAACCGCATATCGATAAGAGAAAGAACACTATCTGCAAATAAGAAGAGCGGGAGAGAGTGAGAGAAGAAAAATATGATTAGTAAAACAACTTCTTCTAGGCAGGAGATTTGTGGATATTAAAATGACCGATTCACCGTTTCTTGTTAGTGAGAAGGTAATAAACAGATCGTGCTGAATGAATGTAAGACATTGACGATCACTTCAATCTATGACCCATTAATCTACATGGTTGCGCTAATTCTTCAAGAAGCCCGTTAAAACCCATTCAACACGCACCAACTTCCGGTACAGATGTTCATTTCTATCAACAACAAATGCTTCGCATTCATCATTCGAATCGATGATACGCCAGATAAATATGCTTCATTGAATGCCAACGGCAGCCAAGTGGGAGGCAAATCAACGAACGACCTGATAGTTCGCGGAATGCTAATCGATTACCGTCATTCAGAGCTCAATCGTGCGTCCGACTGCTGACAAAAATAAAAAAAACGGCAACTACTACTATGCCAAAGCACGACCGCCAGCAACAACAAGGCACATAAATATCGCCATTATTTATCGTTCAGAGCGTGAGTGGAGAGCTTCTACACGCGCGCGCGTCACAAGCAAAACACGGACCACCCACCGCAGATGCATCACGGGGTGCACGGGTGAGATCGATTCTGGAGTCGACGGCAGATGCCATCTACTCGATGGGGAAGAATTTTTCCATTAGCCACGTCGTTGTCGTCGTCGTCGTCGTCGTCGCAAACATGCACAGCCTCAACCATTCGCCCATCCATTCAACCGTTTCTTCGTTGTTTGTCTACTTACTCCTATGATTATAAAATTTAATAGCCTATCGATGGTCGTCCGTTTGAATTTGGTCTTGCCCGAGTTCTGCATCAGCTTCGTGTCCTTGCCGGCAAAGATGACGACACCGTAGCACCACTGCGTGTTGCGTATGATGCACCCGCGCAGCAGAATCTTGTCGTTGTCGAGCGGGTAGCGCTGGTTCTTCCACGTGAGCGTACCCTCGAACTTGTTCAGCAGATTGTTCGGCGGTTCGCACACGATCTCGCCGTTAAACTTCCACAGCAGATCCTCCTGCTGGCCCAGTGCGGCCGTCTCGGGCAGGCACTGCTTGATCTTGAGGTTCGTTTCCCCGTCCAGCTCGGCCGTCTCGATGAAGCACAGCCCATTCGGTTCGCTCGACGACAGGAGCAGTATGTCCGCCGCCACGAACTGATCGTTGTCCATGCGGATAATGTCGCCGACCTGCACGCCGGACCACCGTTCGTCCACCAGCTTCCCGTGCCGGAGCGCTTTCGAGCGCCGATTGTTAACTTGCGAGTCGGACATGTGTCTTTGCTGTTGGGTGGGAAGGTAAGGTAAAGGGCACGGCACAGCGTTAGAGCGAGGGGTTTGAGTGAGCGCGACATCCACAACATTACTTACGAAATCATCGTACGCATCCTTGATGGCAGTCAGCATTAGCACACCGATCAGTGGAATGGCGGTGGTGACGGGCGTCAGTGACGAGATCGCCGGTATCAGCTGGAGAATTAGTAGACACAGAAAGTAAAAGTTGGCAAGACGTTGGAACTGCTCCAGCAGGTTCAAAGGCAGAAATGTTAATATCGAATATTTGGACGTTTTGATGTAGTTGTTCTGCGAAAAAGAAAAAAAAAGAATAGGAAAAAGGAATCAAAGAACAATGACAGAGTGTGATTCATTCATGTTGGAATACTTCTTCTGAATGAGCGAGTTAAGTAATTGATGCGAATGTGTGAAAGAACCATGAAAAGCTTATTTAAAACATTTGGGAATTAACTCTTAAAAGCGAGTTGTAGCTGAGCGCCAGGGAATTGATGAGTTAAAGAGAATCCTTTCAAGAGTTATGTTTCAATGAGCGATTTAACTTTCTGGGTCAATGAGCAGCTCACTCAAAGAGAACTAAGGCGTGATTAATGGTTTAACTCTACGCTAACTAGTAACTCGGTCATAGAGAGCTTATCTCAATTATGAATTATTTCACTCTTTTGAACGTTAACTCTCAATTTAACACGCCGGCTATTAAGGCTATTAAACCTTCCATGAGCTAAATAACTCTTTAGGGAGTAAGAAGTGATTTAGATTGTAGAATTAAATAATTGGATAGTTAAGCATCTCACATTCGTCCTTGAAGTCTTATTGTATGTATTAGCTCTCCACGACGACTAGTAACTCATTTGCAGTGAGTTACACCGTTAAATGAGTTGAATAACTCTTTTGAGAGTTTAACTTCGATGAAACTATCCAACTCTCCCATGTCGATTAGTTCTTTTCATACGATAGATGCGTGAGTTAAATAACTCTTTCGAGAGTTCAATCTCGATAATTCAGTTCTTTCGGATCACTAACTTCTCAGTAATAGTAGATTTTTTCATGAATCATAGAGAGTGAGCTCATCAGTCTAACTCATTCACTCGGAATCAATTCTCGCTACTGAGTGCTTATTTTCATATTTAGTAACGGCAGCAAAAGCGACCGCCTTCCACAACGTGGTACTTACAGCATATTTGAATTGTGTATTGTATTCTCGATCGTTGGCTCGTATTCGTCGCTCATTTTCTATAAAAAAAAGATAAACACAGCATTAGAAACTAATTTACGAATGCCTGTACGTCATCGATTAAAGCAAAACTGGATGCGTGCATAAATGCTATGAATTAACATAAAACAAATCAAATCAAGGTTTTTTTGTTTGTGAAGTTAGAACTTGTTATGCAGAAAGCTCGTACCATGAATGATGCGATGCGATGAGTGACTAATGAGGTGAATCACACAAACACAGCGCAGGCTTAAGTCGATATGATTGATGCGGGAAGCGAGTTAGAGTGAAAGGCAATGGAAGCGAGTTAGTGGTGCATTAATGGTGCATTCAACAAACGGAGTGCGGAAGATAGTGCTGCCGTGCAAGCGCAAGCATGCTGGGTGGTGTTTGGGTACCCCCGGTGAGGATGACCAGAATGAGCAAGATGAAGCCAGATGAGGTGTGTCTGTGTGTGTGTGTGTGTGTG